>VVHJ01032434.1:0-11315 GCA_015107715.1 Tylochromis polylepis
GGACACCTGATCCAGCCCTAAATATATGCTTTAGCAAAAAGGAAAGTTTTAAGCCTGATCTTAAAAGTAGAGATAGTGTCTGTCTCCCGAATCCAAACTGGAAGCTGGTTCCACAGAAGAGGGGCCTGAAAACTGAAGGCTCTCCCTCCCATTCTACTTTTAAATACTCTAGGAACAGCAAGTAAGCCTGCAGTGTGAGAGCGAAGTGCTCTAATAGGGTGATATGGTACTACAAGGTCATTAAGATAAGATGGGGCCTGATTATTTAAGACCTTGTATGTGAGGAGCAGGATTTTGAATTCAATTCTGGATTTAATTAAGAAGTCATTTGGTCACACGCACATTTGTGGATTTGGCCACAGGAAAAGTATGTCTTTGTGCTGATGTACAGCCTTACAGAGCTGCTACTTGTAGCTCTGACTTGAAATCCAGGAAGCGTTTGAGTTTAAGCATCACAATGATGAGCTTGAAAGTTTATCACAGTTCAAAAAAACCACAGAGATGTTTAAAAGGTTATAAGACAGAATTTAACAGCTTTGGAAAGTTATTCCAGTTACTTTCTTTTACCCTTTACCACCCGGTTTAGAAGATAAAAGCAGATGAAGCATGCATGATACAGCTTAACGTAAAAAGAAATTCTTGCCTGCATGTGCTTGATTATCAAGCACAGCATTCTAGCAAATGATCTGCTGCAGTCCAGCAAAAGCCATCTTCAGTGCTGACAGTCCTGTTTTGCTTTTTTACTGTGGTACTGCAGGGTCTTAAAATTCAAATAGCCTTCAGGGTTTTAGAGTAACATCAGAGTATTTAGTTTCAGATGACCGAGTACTCTGAAGCCTCACAGTCTCAACCACACTCAGTCAATTAACTTCATTTTGAAGGTAGAAAAACAAACCACCGCATTTAATCACATCACTAAAGGTAACCAGCAAAATCTCAACTACATTCAACTGTGTCCAAACCCTTTATGTGTGAAAATACTCCCTGAAAAAAAAAAAATACAGATGATTCTGCTATGGCCAATATTAATGAGCAATGTTTTTATTGTGCAAGTATGTTAAGTATGTCCTACCTCTAAAGAAGTACACAATGGAACTGAAAACCTCTGCTGCAGACCAGGAACTAGGATGCACTCTTGTAAAGAAGGCAACTTCCTCTCTTGTTGAACCTCTCACCCATGTCTTATTTTTCTCTTTGAAACAGATTTTATACCAAGTGACCTTAAAGCAGCCCAAGTCCATCTCTGTTCAGGTGACTCCAACAAGTTCACCATCATCATCCAAAGCCTTCTGACACTGCTGATCATAACATCCTGTTTTTTCAACAAAAAAAAACTTCCAAAAATACTGCATGCAAGGAGCAGCCAATCAAAAGAACGTTTGCTTAAAGAGAGGGTGGCATTAACTCTTTAACCCTTGAAATCAGCAGTGACACTTGAAGCTTTTCTGAACTGAGGGACTGCTGTCATATTTCAGGTTTATAGAACAAAATGAATGGGTGTGCATCAGAAGTTAACAAGGGTGGTCTCTGACTATGCAGCTACCCTTAGAAAAACCCAGAAACTATTCTAATGGTCATCAAACCATGTCTTTGACATATACTGAGGTGTCAAAACTCATGATTAAGGGGAAGTCAGGTGAAGGGGAGGTCATCAAATGTTGTCTTTATGAGGGAAAGAGTTAACGGGAGAGGAGCTGAAATGTCTCATTTCAGAGAGAGTATGAACTGAGTGGCAGCACAGAGGTTCTGTACACGATAAATAAGGATTACACTGATTATTTTCAACATGCAAAGCTTCCCTAAAATTAAAAAAATAACGCTAAAATCTGTAAAACTACCTGTCCTGTTCTTCACCTGTGGATGAACACTTGCAGACAAGACCACAGAGGTGCTACTTGATGCGGCTGTTCCAGGACCGAGTTTTTCGCGCTGATGTGTAACGAGTTTGACTCCACGCTGATATATGAGACAGAACGACCTAATGACTCCAATCTAACTTCAAAAGAAGAAGCGCTTTTACATCTTGGATCATAAAATGTGTAAAGAATAACTTTAAAAAAAGAAAAGAAAAGATTAAACATGTAAACAGAAGGCAGCGCTCCTGTTTAATTCACGTAACATGTCTAAAGCTGCAGTGCAGTTACAGTCTTGGCACTGGAACGCAAACCTCAGCAGCAGCATTTTGAGGTGACATCCTCTTGTTTCCAAAATAGAAAACAGGAGCAGGAAATGTTGCCCTGAGGAAAACTGAGAAATGTCAGCTCTGTTTAGGCTCCAAATACAAGCGTGTGTCATTTCTTTGTGCTTGCAAATTTCACTGCCTTGCACTGCCGAATGAATAAAGATGAGAAAACCAAATTGGCAGAGGAATTTCACCCAGTGAGGGATTCAGATCTCTGGAAGGCCACAAAGGACCAGCAAGTCTTTGTATTCACCACTTGGCCTCCTTTGATAATATAGAGTATGAATGTAGATATGCAAATATCACATGATATCACAATAATTCACACCTCATTTGTGTTTGTCGTTTTCTGCGCGTTTCCAGGAGCCAGACTTTGAAGTAGGAAGCATCAAACGAAACAGACACGAGTTCACCCTCAGCACTGCCAGCTGCTGCCAGTTAACCCGCCTGACAAGGTGGACGAGAGTCTGTGTTTGTTTCCACTGGAGGGGGAGCCCGTGGCTGTGGTCGATCCAGAACATTACAAGCCTGCGGTTCGGGAGTGTGTTTGGGACCAAACCTCTGTCTATTTGCATTTCCTTTTAAAAAGAGGTTTAGGTTGTTGGTCAGGTTGGTAATGAAATCTGCGTTACAAATATCTGTACTCGTTTTTAAACTGAGATACTGTGCTGGAGAGTTGTCAGGATTAGCTCACTAAGATCAGACATCCCTGAATTCAGCAAGATCTTCTCATGGAGGGATCCTGAGGGGCTCCTAGTGCAGATGAGATATATATATAATCTCTGATCCTGTTCCCAAATCACTTCAACTGGCTGCTACCAGATGTCTGAGGTCGTCATCCTTTCATTCAGCATTCAGAAAGATTTGGTGACTCACTGCGATAGGTGAGGAGCAGAACATAGACTTGTTGATCCAAAGCTTAGCCTCCTCACTACAGAGGGAGGGAGGCATCAATCCCCCATCAAACTCATGGGAAATTATTTAACAAGAGTAAAAATTCTAATTAGGATAAAGTAAAGGTTTCAATTTAAAAATTAACTAATACAATGCCACACTTTAAATCCTTTATTTTTTTTTTAATAACAGTGTGTTTCTCACCTTGTAACCGCACTACGATGGGGATCTTGAGATCCAAGTCTCTTACAGCCATGATGATACCCTGGGCGATGACGTCACACCTCATAATTCCTCCGAAGATATTGACCAGGATGGCCTGAACCTGAGCGAAACATCAGCAAAACGTACAATGAAGAGAAAAAAAAAAAGAAAAGAAACAACTTCATCAAAAACTGAATGTTACATGAGCTCAGAGTGGTGAGCTACGTCAAGCTTCAACAGTTTCCTGTTTAAAACAGGCTTTGGAAGGTGGCATCTTCTTACCCTCCTGTCAGAGGTGATGAGTTTGAAGGCCTCTGTCACCTGATGAGCTGTGGCTCCTCCTCCTACATCCAGGAAGTTGGCTGGCGTGCCGCCATGGAGCTTGATGATGTCCATGGTAGCCATGGCCAGACCTGCTCCATTTACTAAAACAGACAAAGCCATTGGTCAAATGATTCAGGTATAGGATTTTCTTCTTTAGCACTGAATATGTACTGGAAAAAAACAAAAAACAAACACTCATTGATAATAAGACTGGCATTAAACAGAAACACATTACATTTAAATCACAACTAAAATAGCTTCTACTATGATGCTGCTGACTTTACACTCAAAGTCTGGTCTGAAAGTTGTTATTAAAGGCCAATTGGTGATAGGTTGGTAGGTTTTAATGGCTGATACTGATGCACCACTTTGAACTAAAGCAGCTCAGGTGTGCACTTCAAAGATCCTCAGATCATTAAGCAAATGCTAGGTCTGAAACCAACTGTACTACTGCCTTATGTTATGTGAAAATGGTTAGAAAAGGTTTAATATCCAAATCTTTAAATGATGACAAAACATTACAAAATAATTACCAAATAAGACATCTCGTGGCCTTTTAGTGGAACTGTTGCATTTGTTTTTCTTCACTTCCTTTAGACCAGGGGTAGGTAACTCCAGGCCTCAAGGGCCGGTGTCCTGCAGGTTTTAGATGTGTCCTTGATCCAACACAGCTGATTTAAATGGCTAAATTACATCCTCAACATGTCTTGAAGTTCTCCAGAGGCTTGGTAACGAACTAATCATTTGATTCAGGTGTGTTGACCCAGGGTGATATCAAAAACCTGCAGGACACCGGCACTTGAGACCTGGAGTTCCCCACCCCTGGTCTAAAGGAAGTGAAGAAAAACAAATGCAACAGTTCCACTGAAAGGCCACGAGATGTCTTATTTGGTTGTTTTGTAGGTTGTGGGATGCTGAGGTGGCTAGAAAGTTGGGGGTGGGAGTAAATAGGAGATTGACTGACTGCAATAAAGAGCAATCACAGGACATCTATACATATCCATATTTTGTCCAGTTTGGTCATATTAGTATCTATGTGAAAACCAATAACATTAATTTTCTGTGTGGCATTACTGAGCATTATGGGATATGCAGTATCCAACTGGGACTACAACTGAGAACATCTATCAACATGACCACCAAATAAGTTCATACACCATAATAAACAAGAAAAATTAAACTTCTGAATAGCTTTTCTGACATTTCACTTGCACTGACCCAGACAGCCGATGGTTCCATCAAGGCCAATATAGTTGAGGTCGGCCTTGGCGGCCAGCCGGTCCCGCGGGTCCTCTTGAGTCCAGTCCCGCAGTTCAAAAACCTTCTGCTGGCGGTACGCTGCGTTGGAGTCAAAGTTGATCTTGGCATCCATGCACATCACTGTTGACGAGGAGACACATAAGATTTAGGCATTAGAGGAAGATCAACGTCAGCTCATCGCTCCATCTGCCAGAGTCAGCCATGGGGGTAAGGAAAAAAAAAAAAAAGTCTGATCAACTCTGGGACACAGAGTCTTTCCAGCACTGGCACCTGGAATGTAAGTGTGCAGCAGAGTGTCTTTTTAAGATCTTCGAAATGCATATCACCTTGGAAATGATAAAATAATTCAATGTGTCAAGGAGAGAATTTAGCTTAGTAAAGAAACAAACAATTCAGGAGGATAACTCATCTCTAGCTACACTTTGATAAAATTCCTGGCTTTGATTATCAGTAGAAGGAAAAAGGAATACTGAGCTTCACTGAAAGTCACACCTGAACAGGACAGGAGAACATTTATAACATGTCTGTAATCAGCTGGCTACAGTGAAGGAAGCCAAGAAGCTTATATGCTGCTTTTAAAAAAAAAAAAAAAAAATTATATATATATATATAATTTATCTTTCTTCAAACAACATGATGATAATGCAGAAGAACCACCTAACGTCTCATGAGGTGCTTAGCATAGCATTTGGCACGAAGGTCAGCGGTCTCCTTTCCTCAACAAGTGTGTTTGAGAGCTGTGATTCATGCCTGAGGAGCTCATCACTGTGCATCAGGCAAAGCCATTAACTCTGACTCACTGACAGAACAACACGCACACCTCAGACTGAAATCAATCTCCTCATCATCTCCAGGATGCTTTCATGGACAAACCCCAGTGCATTCCTCCTTGCCAGAGACCCATAAGTCCGGTTAAATTAGTCTGTTCCCCAAAATGAAAATGACCTTTAGAGGCCAAGAGCTACACAAGCATACCAACCACACACCACTCACGTCTCAGTCAGCAAGACTGCAAACCTGGGCAAGACTAACATGGCTCCATTTTCTTTAATGTCAACTAGGCCCGGGCAATTAAAGAACCCTGATATTTGTCAAGAGGTAAATTCCCTAACTAACAATTAAACTGACAAGTCGTGCATAGGTTAATATCTGTCAGGGTCAACGCTCTTCAGCAACACAACTGTGTAGCTGAAAGAAAAGTGCAACTCCAACCAATCATCCGGAAGATTTGGAAAAGATGTGGAGTGAAAAATGCATCAAAAATCTGATGCTGTTATGCTGGGCAGCTTGAGCCTCTCGCTCATATTTATAAGTAAAAACAGATCCTAAACATGTCTACGAGCACGCTTGTGGACAAAAATGATTACAAGATTCAGTCCAAGTACATACTTTTCTGAACAACATGACTGATAACACAACAGCAGTGAAGATGTTGTAGTTTAATGTGGAACTGAAGCCTCTCTTTTGCTGTGTAGCGTTCACAGCAACAGCGCTTGTTACTATAATCCCCATTAAAGCATTTCCTGGTAAAAAGCTAGCAGAGTGTTTATAAGCAAACCACCCGTGCAAAAAAACAAATAAACAAAAAAATGGTGGTTGCCCAGTGATTACACTGAATATTTTACTTAAAAAAGGGTTGCAAATATTTGCCAAAAGATTGCCAACATGTTCCAATTCAGTCATTGAGTCTGTCAATGAGCTAAACTGCTCTCTGATGAGTCTTTTTGCAGTAGGAGATTCAGCTCAACTGGTCACTGAGTGGGTTGTATTCTAGTTATATTAAGGTTGCCGAGCACCCAGTCACTTCCCAACTAAACAGTCGTCCTGCAGCAACTATATCACTATTTATTAAAGTTGATTTATACGCATGGAGACGGCCACAGGTCTGTGTTTTCCAATAACTTATCACAGTTCAATAGTATACTATCACAAAACATCCCCATTCAGTTGCAAACTGATAGCAGACTGACGGTGTCTTGATGCAGTTTTATCACACCAAAGGCCTTTAACGTGACAGCCAACCGTGACTGCTCACGGACCTGATCCCCATCTTCAAAGCAACCACGTCAAAGGCAACAAGATTGCTACTTCATTGGATATGATTGCAATAACTTTGGTGTCACTACTGTTTTCTGTAATATTATTATTTTTGGAAATAAGACATACAAAATTTAAGTAATCTTTATGAAATGGCATCTATGAAATGAATGGCCACTTTTTAGATTACCAGATTTACAAATCCTTAAAAAAAATAAAAATTTTAAAAAAATTCCCAAAACTAAATTTGGGCACCTGCATGCCTTTCTTTCATTTGAATACATTCTGAACTGTTTGGTAAGTGCAAACTGGTTTTTACATAAAATACCACAAAATAATGCCATTATATTCCTTCATCAAACTATATTTCATAACATAACAGTGATTCTGGCTTCATCTCTTTGTTCAAAGAGCATGTTTTCTTTTTTGTTCTCCAGACCGAATGATTAAAAAATTCAATGAGACAGAACGTGGAACATAAACAACATAACATAACAATAAAGAGTGGAACAGTGATGTTCTGTTCTCACTCAGGTTGCATCTCTGATGGATTTTAACACTTATTTCCTGCTACTGAAAGCTTGAAATGTGCTCACAACAACTGTAAACACATTTGTTTTCCCACATGATCGGGCCACACATCCCTCCAACCAGCTGGGATAGGTTAGAGGAAAAGGCTAGACAAGACCCAGCACCACCCACAAGAACAGAAATACAGACACAGATAGGTGCATGTGTGTGCGCCTACCGATGCCAGAGGAGTCTTCCACCATGGGATTGATCTCAACCATTGACGCGTCGTACTTGATGAACAGATTGTACAGTTTGACCATGGTCTCAGCTGCCTCGTTCACCAGCGCTGGAGGGAAACCCATCTTCTGAGCAACCTGCAGACAGATGCGCTTTGTCAAAGAAAAAAAAAATCAGCAGCGAGCTATTTTCCAACAAAAGGCAGAGAAATGCTCAAAGAATGCATGTTTACAGCCACGATCAGGGGGTCAAACATGAAGCCCGGGGGCCAGAATTGGCCTGAGAAAAGACTCTACTCCCGCTTTGGAGAATGTGAGGGAGGGGATAGATTTTGGACTTTGCTACATTCATACATCAAAGTAATTAAGTAATTAGAAAGAAAAAGAAGTTTCTGTATTTTCATTTTATTTTATTTTTTTAAAGAGAAATAAAAATGGTAAATTATCCAATATCTTCTGTTTTATAACTACAAAGCAGTCTGGGCTTAAATAAAGTGCACAATTACAGAAAAGGCTCTGGTAGGTCATTGCCCAAAAAGTCTTGCTGACAGATTTACTTACTACTGCAGCATTTCTTTCTAGAAACACCGAGCTGTATAGTTTACTTATATTAAAATGTGTCAGGGATTAAATGTATCGTATAACTTCTGTACACTGACAGAAAGGGAGTTCTGATCATTATCAACAATGCCGTAAAAATTATAGCTTGATTTAACAGTTTCCTTTTACTGTCCTGAGATTTTTAGGGTTTTTCAGTCCATTGTTTTGGTTTTCTTGTTCACAAATGTAGCACTTTGGCTCATTCACTGCTCCCACAGAGCTTAACTCCTATCAACATCAAGACAAAAGTGAAATTTCAAACAAACGATAGCTGCGACTGTTCTCATTAGAAGCACGGAAAGCCCGCTGGGTCTGTAAGAACATCACGCCGTTTCAAAAAAAAAAATGTGGTCTTGACGGACAAAAATAAATGTAGTGAAGGAATATCAATGCTGCTCCATCTACTTTGAGAGCCCTGCAATCAACACCTCTTCTCTCTGTCAAATATACTGAGTCTCTGCTTTCGCTATGACAACCAACATATTCAATATTCAGAGCCAAAGAGATGTGCAGCAACAGGGGGACAGGAATAAAGTGGAAAGGAAAAGAAAGAAAGGCAGAAGTGAGACAGGGTGGAGAAATGAGTACATTTGTAAGCAAAGTAAATGAGGTCCACCAAAAACAAGGAAGAACTCCAGCATGAGCTTCTGAAAGTCAGCTGACAGAAGGATAACAAAATTCATGTTTCTTTTAAAAGTGATCAGAATAATTTCTTCATGAACTGTGTTCTGTTTGAGTGATTTCCATATCACTACAATTTCTGTAACTTTATTTTTGAGAGAAATCAAGTCCAGAATCAGTGCTTAATGTTTCCAAGGAGAAGAAGATCTTGTTCTAAAGCACAAACTGTACTGCTGCCTTTAATGGTTACTTCAGGTTAGCTGATAATATGATTTTACATTTCTGAGTTTGCACATTCATGTTTTATAATGATGTATTACTGATGACTGAGCCACAGTCTGAGGTTGGAGTTTAGTCTTCCACTGCTGAGCTCTCTTAACATACTCGGCGCACGCCTGAACTTTTCTAGATAGAGCTGAAAGAACGAAAAAGTCTGATGCGGTCAGATTACACATTAACAGGTCGTTAATATCCCAGCCCATGACAACTGTCAACAAATATTCTAAATTTGTTTATCCGCTGCTCCAAAACAAATGCTTAAAATACCAGAAAGGCTATTACACAAGGAGAGCTGATGAAGGCAGTAGAAGGGCGGGAACCCAGCAGCAGGAAGAGACGGATGTGAAGAGAACAGGGCGCCTGTGGAGGACCTGCCAGTTCTTTGGAAAATGCCAGTCAAGCTGCAGAGTGCTAGCTGGGGAACACAGGTCTCAGGGACTCCCTCATGGAGTCTGATTCTAAGAGTCCATTCAGGGGGGGAAGAGAAAAAAAAACCACAAAAAAAAACCCCACATAACTAGCACACACTGGAGGTTATTCTGAAGGGTTCTGGCAGTGTTTGTCCTGTTTCACCTTTAACAAAGGAGCGAATCCCAGTCCTGCTGCTGGCTTGATGTCCTTCTGTAACCCCACCCAGCTCTCCCTGGCTATCCGCTCATCTCCTTGCATCTACTCCAAACAGTTGAGACTGTGCTGGGAGACACAGCAAACCTTGCGACAGCAGATATGGATGGTCATTCCCTTTTGGGGGGTTTTCTTGCTATTGTTACCTTCATTTACACCAAAGCAGGTGACAGAGTCTGTCCAGTTGTGCATCCTAACTGGACAGACTGATATCCTGAGGTTTAACTGACTTGGTGTAAGACTGCGATGATCAAGTGTTCCCTTAATTTTTTTTGAGCAGTACATATTTAAAGTGGTTAAAATGACTGATGGCAGCTTCCATGAGAAAACCCAACAAGAGCTGTACAGATACAGCTTGCAGCTCTAAAAGCACTCCTGCTGATGTAAGAAGAAACAGAGGGAGAACCTGATGAAGCCTTCTGTAATTATGAAATACAAGTTGATGTTTGTCAGGAAACAAGTAGACATAACGCGTCACAACTACAGGGTGATCACTTCATCTTTGTAGCTTTTCTTAAAATTTAAATTATTATTAAGGTCATGTTTCTTTGTTGAACACATTTTTTAAGATCGGTCAAGAAGAAGCTTTGGCAATGTGCAGATGCAGCGATAGTGACTATTAGCTATATGCTCAGTGCTGGTTAGTCACATGGAGCTCCCTGTAAGATTAAAGCCTGGTTAAAACACGATGGTTTTGTGAAAGCTGTAATGTTTTGAGTTTGTTCAGGTGATCTGGAAATAAACCACAGTTAATGGAGTTCATGATCGAAGCGTGATCGAGTGAACACACCTGAGTGCTCAGCTCAACTGTGCTGAATTTTCCTCCTAGTGCTTTTTATTTGTTCAGTGCTTGTAGCGGGAACATCCTCACTCTCTTCACAAGTAGCTGCTCAAGTAGCTGTAAAGTACAGCAGCTACATTACAAACGCTGCAGCAGCATCTTGTTGACAAAAGGCAGATACAGTGCATCAGAAAGTATTTGCAGCTGCAAATAATCAGGCCTTATATTAGAAGACAATCTACCTCATTTAATTATTTAGGATTAAATTAGATATTTGTAGTTCATTTTAGAATAGAGTAGATTATAGGATATTACTTAAAGTAGGGGAAAGTTCATTTAACACACACAACACACACACACACACACACACACAGAGACGCTTCAGGGAAGGCCATCATTAGGGACCCTTCCCCATGGAATGTGTTAAGACAATGGGGAGGGGGACCCCCTGGTACGGCGGGAAATCACGCACGAGTGGGGACGCACATACGGACACTTGCAGGCGTGCACGCACATACACACCTATTCTACTTGGGTTAGATTTACGATTGGGCTCGGCCCTATAAAACTTGGGTTCAGACAAAGAAACTCTGAGATCTGCTTGGAGGGGAACTGGACCCTGGAGCACATCTCCCTTCTGGAAGCTTAGTTAAAGTAGAAATAAAGAGTTTAAAAAAGAAACCGCTGAGTTCCAGTGTCTTTTGGTGGCCTCTCAGAAATCAAGGAGACCAGGGGTTATTTTAGAAATGTAACATGCAGT
>VVHJ01032435.1:0-15871 GCA_015107715.1 Tylochromis polylepis
CGCATTTGTCGCCGCATTTGAAGCATCCTTGGAATTGGGACAGCCTTCGTCGCGTCGCTGTGACGTCATCGGCCGTCAGAAGCATCCTACTTAGGAAGCGTCCTAGGTTTTGGGAAAGGGCCTTTGACTAGATCAGTGTTAACCCCGCCCCCTGAGTTTGATGGGTGAGGCTGCCAGGTAAAATAAATTCAAGGGACGAGGTTAGTCATTAATATACTGCTGCATGGGCTGGGCTGTAGTTACATCGTAAGGTTTTAAAAACTGAGCTTTAAAATGAATAGTGGCAATAAGAACCAAGAGAGGCCGACAGTGATGACTGTTTTTAGAGGCTTGTTCAGTTTAAATCGAACAAGATACTAAGCATTAAAACATGTTAAAAACACAATAGCCTTAAGTAGTTTGGGTAGTAGTAGTTTAGAGTAGTTTGGGCCCGGAAGCAGGGTTCATCACGTCATCACTTAAAGGCCGATATGGCTAGAAAGACAACAAAATTACCCTGTAATTTAATGGAATTTTTGTGTACTTTATTTGAAATTGCAATGTAATTATATGTACATACACATACTTAAAGGTAGGTACACTAGAGTAAACAAGACTGGTTTTTACATGAAACAACGAAATGATTATGCTGTAAATAATTTTAAGTATGGCATAATTTCCTGAAGTTTAACTTCCTGAAGGTTAAACTACTGCACAATATTCCCAAAAAGTACAGCATACTTATGATATAAATAAATATTGTTTGTTTTTAAATTACCAGGAAATTAGGCAGTACTTACATTTACTTGCAGTATAATTATTTCTGTTTCCTGTAAAATCTGACTTGTTACCCCCTTATTCTAGTGTACCTACCTTTAAGTATTTGTATGTAAATATAAATACATTAAAATTTCAAATAAAAAACATTAAAATTTCAAATAAAATACAGTGAAATTAAATTTAATTACAAGAAAATTATACCCTGTAACTACATATAGTTTGTAAAGAACATAAGAACACATGTTCATTGGCATATTGGAATTTGAGATTAAGATCAACATTGCATTCAAACTTGTAGTTGCCATTATCTGTCCTGAAGAGTCTTTCGTCTAAAGGTGTGTGGTCTAACTGTAACAATGCAGTGTTCCACTGATAAATCTGGCATTCATGAACATGACATGTACTCTCCCAGCAGGACAATGTTCCCTGCTACACTGCAAAAACTACTTTGGAATAGCTTGAGGAGCAGCGAGCCAAAGGTACTGAGCAATTGTCAATCTGGTAGTCCATGTGCATCCTACAGGATGCAAAGGAGCTGCTGCTATAATCCTTTTGCCAGAAACCCTAGGACATTAAGAGATTATGTCCTGATCTGTTTTGTTTTGGCACAAGGGGGACCTACACAATATTAGAAAGGTAGTTTTCGTTTTGAGTCTGATCACTGTGTATTCCATGTGGCACAATTTACTTAATGGCACTGATGACTTGTATTTGCATTTGTAACTGTTAACACCAAAAGGACAGAATATGTCCAAGTCAGGCATTTTGGTCCTGTTTATGGGCCGGAGGTTATCCTGATCTTTGGATCATTTTCATGTGTCCCTTTTGAATGGCTGTAGCTTATCATGCATGAAGAATATTTGCATCAAATTCAGCCTTTCTAAACTTTCCTAAATTGTACAGCTGAGGGTTTTGTGAGTCTAAGTTCCATTAAGGATAAAGACAGGGATTAATTAAATTGAATAGGAACCATCAGAGACATATTTGGGAGTGGCACACTAGTCTCAGCGAAGCTACTGAGCCGCACACAACATGTTGGCATGCTAAAAGGCTGCGATAATGTAAATCCCAGTATTAAGCAGCATGCTAACGTTTTCCAATTTGCATTAAACACAAAGAATCGCTGATGGGATTGCCACTCATCTGCAGCTGTTTAGTCGCAAAACAAATATTGAATACATTAAAAATTTGACTTAAGCTGAAGGTATTAAATAAAAAATGCAGCAATAAATGTTGTTGTACATTCTCTTGTACCAAGTATCCTTAGAAATTTAATTAAATTTAGTAGATGTTAAAACACGTATTGTTTTACTGCAGGAAAAGCCAGGAGTCACCAAAGTCAGTGGGATACATCTTCTAGAAATATGTCTGAACAAATGTTCATGGTAACAGATCTGAACCTTGTTAAGATATTAGACACTGTTGTCATCCAACTGGTACCATCTTCACCACACTCCTAATATAGTTTCTCCCTGCAGTCACAGTTTACAGGAGCTTCATCCAACACTGTGACACTGGCATACATGAAGTAAAATAGATAGACTTGTATTAATATATGCCATTTACACCGATGGCACTTTATCTTCCTATGATCGCGATCTATTTTTAGACAGACTGTGAACCAGATCTTCAGTCCGCAGTTCATTAAAAATTCTGAATCTGAATCAAAGCGGCACTTACATGTAGATCTGGAACAAGAATGTTGCAGTGAGATAGACCTGGAAAAAACTATACCTATTCTTTAAGGCGACATGCTCCTCTTTACTTATCCAACCATTTTAAACAGCCAAGGCTTTGTTGCACTGACTGTGGGCATCATACACAAAGTCGTCTGGGACAAATCTGGCATATCATCCAATCCACCTACTAAGCAGGAGGTGAGAGACACCAACAGCCAACTCATGCAGATCGTAAAGCATCAGCTCTGTATGCCTCCTACACAACAAATCTCACATGCCCACTGGACTCATCTCAGATCCAAACCTGAACCTTAAGGGAGACCTGAACAGAGCACCAGACGGTCAAGAATATATTTCCACTCACTACCTTTTCTTCTTCCTGCAAAGCAGAATGCGGGAGGAATAGTGAGCCAACCAAGGCAGGTCTAGTCAATTTTGCACATATGTCCTCCTCACGTTCCACTGATTTAGCCTGCTGATGCCAACACAGACTGCCTTTGTCTGCCAACATGTAAGCTTGCTATGCCTATCATACGGACAGCAGGAAAGCCTATTTTTAGACCTAAGGCTTTAGAATGTGTTTGCACAAGATCACCCTCGAATCACCTAAAACAGCCAGAGATGAGAATGGTCAGGGATGTCATTGCTTTTTTTTTTTTAATAGCTTTTTATCTTTTTTTTCAGAATAGCGCTGAAGAAGGGGCATCATCATAGCTCACCTGGTAAAGTGTGCATCCCCTGGATACTTAAACCTCTAATGTCTTAGACATCATTGTGATGACCTCAACCCTAACCCTAGGAAATCAGAATATTCCTTTCATATTCTGTTAAAGTTCTTTCAAGTCTTAAACAAAGAAAATCATGACTGTAACTGACACACATCATAAACTATTTTAATGTTTCCATGAAAAAGTCTGTTTTACCTTTCCCCAAGATGTGGGGTTAGAGTAGGGTTAGAATCATCATTGACTAAGACCTCAGAGGGTTAAAGAGACATAAGAAAGTGTTATTTATTTAAGTCCAGCCAATACACTCTGTGGCTATTATGGGACTTGAAGTATTACAGATTTGATAAGAAGCTTTGTACTTGTGGTTGTTGATGAAAGGCATATTTGTTATGCTCTAGATCAAGCAATAGCACTGGCTGTACTTTTTGTAAGGGCAGTTCTCTTGGTGTTGCTGCTACCACCCAGCCTCAGTATCTTTATAGCATGCCATATAAGACTTCTGGAAATCATCCCACCACTGCTGGCATCTTGCTGTCAGTGACGAAGTCGACACTGAAGGTCAATCTTGATGACCGAGCCTACAGCAAGATTTTCTAGATGGCTCAAAGTGTACCCAGAAAATAATAACTGTTATCCAAATAATACTGGTTAAACCCATGTATCCTCTACATTGCATTGGGTTTTTTTTTTCCCATATCACAATGGCACCCATTCTGAAGCTTCCCTCTGTTGTATGTCCCTAGAAAATCCCCATTCCCCAGTTCAATAGATCATCTTTAAGAGATGTCAAAGCTTTCCCAATTAGTTCTTTCCTGCACGACGGAGCAACATTTGCGCTCCAGGCTCCTTCAGCCTGTCCAACGTATTCTCCTCAGAGATTCACAGCCCCCCAAAAAACAAAACAAAACAAAAAAATCATTCAAAACATGCCTCTTCTACATGACTGTCACCACTTAAACAGCCCTCTTGCATCTTTGATGCTTTCTTCGACAGTTTCTTTGCTTGCTCTAATGCAAACTCAAAAAGAGTTATTTTTTCGTAGCAAACTTGCAGAGCCACTAGAGTAGGACAGCCCTTGGTGTCTCTGCGGCAGCAAATTTTAACTGAACTAAGACGGAGGCTGTCACCACTGAGGGTATTAGCTGAATGTGATTTGGTATTTTCTGCTTTATAGCCCCCCCCCCCCCGCACTGCTATCTGGCAGTGGAACAGAGGACTTGGGGCTGTCATTTTGCATAGCATAAGCAAAGACACTGAGAAGATAGTGTCAGCGCTGGAAGATCACAGGTAGAAAGAGGTCTTTTTCTGTGGGAATGGGTGCTGGTAATAAGACAGCATTAGAGAGGCAGGAAAGTACAGGGCGACAACTAGAACTTATCTGCACTGTCACTACCTCAGTGTGCAGACTTTATGACATAAAAAGAGAGATTGTATATAACAAAACTAAATCTTTTGCCAAAGCAATGTAACCAGTATTTGGTATATATTATAGCCAACTTATGCATCCTTCTAGTACATATTCGGTTCATATTTCCATCATATATAAATCTTACGAAGCGGTCGTAGAATTTTTTTATTTTAATTTAATTTTTTTTTTTAATTATTTCACTGTACTTATATAATGTGTCAACCTTGGCTTGTATTTCAAAGTCACGAATATAATTATATTCCGCACATGTGTACAGGCAGTTTGAATGAAAAGGAAAGCGAAGGCAGTGAAATATAAAACATACAAGATCAGGCGATGAAGGACAACAAGGGAAAAAAAAAGATTGGAACATGAAAAGTTAAAGAGAAATCAATGGGGGGGCAGGGGTAAAAAAACAAAGGTTATTTGGTGTGCCCTTGTGAATGTGCATAAAACATTACGGCAAATATCTACTGACACTGAATGCTTCTCATTCAGTTAGCCATCTTTGAACACAATTGGTCATTTGCAGTCGATCATAATCTTAATTAAACTTTAAAAAATTCTATCTAAAACAATCTGCCTCTTCTCTCTCTCTCTCTCTCTCTCTCTCTCTCTCTCTCTCTCTCTGTTAGCTTTATCTAGTCAGGTATCTCAATATACTGCTCTGTTGCTCTTGACAGATTGGACCTTGATTGTTTGACTGCAGAAATGTCAGACAGAAAACAGCCAAATGTCACTGGCAGACTTTCAGCTAGCAATCTATCTTTCTGTCTGTCCACTAATACTCACACACACACACATATACACATACACAAGTATTTCATATTTACACCGAAGTCATCCCAAGACCACTCTCCTGAGTAGGGCAAACGCGTTTCTTAATCCATCTGCAGAGGAGAAATCAATAGTGTTTTGCTCACCCACTTTGAAAAAGATTGTGAACACAGTCACATCTGTCCAGCTCACATAACTAAATTGTTCCGTGTTATTAATCCAGACATCAGGGCTGATGGCAGACAAGATTGATAGGGTTCGTGGGATAATGTATAGTCTAATAACGTTTGACACTTTTTTTTCCCCCAAGAAATAGCCTCGGACAGCCTTTTCTTTTAAATACCAAAACCGCTGACATCTCATTCACAAAAGATCTCCTGTTGCATGATCTCTTCTGTCTCCTACTTATGGCCACAGTAAGACAGCCATCATACCAAACTTATCACATATGTTCAGGATCTATCAGTGTCATATTTACACACTGGGTACTTTTGACATGCCAAGTGCCATTTTACTATGTATAGTGTTAATGCTGACAAGAGCTGTAGGCTCATTTAACCTAAACTAAATTTCCTAAACCAGAGCAGGTATTTTTGGTGTGTAACCCTAAACAAGCAATAAGCAAAAGCAACAGTTAAACATGAATGCAAATGAAAATTAATCACCGAGTGGAAACTAAGTCCAAACTGGACACAAACCACAATATCTAAGCTGACAAACGGATTTACCACATTACCTCCTTAGAGTACAAGCTAAAGCTGCATCACATGTGAGAATAACCCTGTTCATTTCATGATGACATTAGGGTTATTTTGGCTCAGGCCTTAGAAACAAGTTTAGAAGAGAAAGCCTGAATTTAGGAATTAAGATTTAAATCATTTTAAGTTAAAGAGGGGCTTCAAATTTACTAAGCTATCAAGTACCATTATGTATGGGAAATGTAGGATCCAGTGGTTTTAAAGTGTGATTCACATTATGAAATGAGACCCATGATACTTATTATTTTAATTACTGGATTCTGCAAAAGAAGCTTTTTTCTTTCTTTTTTTGTATTTTGTAGTTCAAAATAAGTCTCATTTATCTTATACTGGGCCTTGGTGAAGTCCTGATTAGTTGGATTTGTGTGCCTGGGAAGACCATATTAAGGTTTTCAGTCCTCACTGACATACAGAGCTAATAGTTGAAAAAAGTGTTTGAAACCGAGAGCTCACAGAAGTCTGAAGCCTGAGATTTTGGCTCAGAGGAATCAATTGTACTTGTTTCTTATTTTATGTCAGAAAATACGGAAAAAAGCATAAGAGATTCCCCGTCAAACCCACTGAACAATAACTTATATTTTTCTCCTTTTTTGCCACATGGGGCTTAAAAGTGAAACAAGTTAACACTGAAAACACACATGTGATCACATATGATGATTAGTTTTTATGGCGATTATCAATGTAAACCCAACATCCTCTCGCTTTTTTTTTTATCTGTTTTTATGGCACCTAACACCTAAGGAAGGAGAATACCATATGTCACTGCATCTGGTAAACATGCTAACCAGCTAGTTGCTAATGTCATCTCTGCCATTTAGCATTAAGCAGGTAACGAGCAGTTGGTTTTTAGTGCATTTTCACAGAAAACAGCTGCCTGCTATGGCCGAAATCAACAGAGAGTACTAAGAGCGAACCATCACATCAAAGTCGTACAGCTGAAAATGACTTAAAATTCAATTAATCATTGCCAAGCAGATTGGAACAGCAGAATCAGGTGATAATTATCTCTCTAGGTTTAATAATTACTAGCGACAGCTTTCATATTGTTACATTTTTCCACATTACCAGTGGCTACACTCTTATTAGAAGAGATCTCTGGCAGCTGCTGAACTAAAAGAAAGAATATCATCGTACATTTTTGCATATTGGTGGCATTATTTGTTTGTTTGTTTGATTTTAGAAATTCCACTTATAAATAACTGGTATGACTCTATAGTACAAATATATTATGGTTGGAAGCACAGCAATGAATCAAAGAGAAGATAAAGAATAAAGAATGGATTCGAAATAAAATGTAAAAGTTTGGATTTGTTTCAAAAACTCATAATCTCCACTATCTTTATATTGATTTTAAGACAGTCAGTGCAGTCTCTTTATTTTTTCTCTCTCGTGTTCTCTCATGTATGTCCATAGCTGCTGTGTGACATTCATCTTTTCTTGCTGCATTACATGTCTGCTCACACAGATGTGCTCAAAGGTAATGCTTTACTGGTCTCTTTCGCCACCTACTTCACTCTCGCTCTCTCTTTCGCTGCTAATGCGTGCCATGTTGGTGATAGACAGCCATGTAAATGAAAAGGCATGAGCCTGGGATGATGCTTTGATGCTGGTGATTCATTCTCATAAAGAAATGTCATCCCATCAAATAACCTGCCATGCGTGTATTTTTTCACATGCCGAAATGGGTTCTTACGTAAAAGCTTAGCATGAGAACCCAGATGTGTATTGACATACTTCATACTTCACCAGCATTCTGTCTAACTAAGCATGTGTATGAAGTCAATTAGGATAAGTACAGGATTTTCCCTAAAAGCCCTGCCATAAAGTGCACTGTTACTCGCCGCTTTGAAAACCTCTACAGCTTTCAGTGCTAAACACCAGAAACATCAATGTCTTTTACATCAGATCAATTGACATAATACTGAACTGACTCAACGGGTAACTTGGGGACATCTCTGCATTGTATTGCTATTGATCGTTTAGTGGTGCATCACAGAACCACAAGTCACAATGTGTAAAGTCAAGGAAGTCTTGGAAGTATTCTTCCCTTCTGCTTCTGCTTGTATTTTTTTTTGTCGCGACAGAGTCATTCGGACTTCCATGGTACAATGAGAAGATGTAATGTCTTTTTGCATGATGCCACTCAGTTCAATTAGAAATGGTGTTCATTTTTAGCAGTTCTCATTTTAGCGCAAGTCAGTCCTCTACAGTGTTAAAGTGGAAATGGGACTTTGGCAGTTGGTGTTTTGTTGCCTGCTTCCCTTCTCAGTAACAGACACACAAAGCCACTGCTACATCCGAGAAAGTCAACAGCTACAGTATAAGATAACCAGCCGAGCCGCTGCAGGAATAATGTTCATAATGGATGCAGTACATGATTTTGCTACAGTAACAGCAATCTTCTACCAATGCCGTAGAGACTGCTGTGCTTTCACTGAGCAGAAGTTTATATGTTGTGCTGATAAAGACAAGTTTTCCAGTGAATTACATAAGTATTACCTGAATGTCTAGTGTGTGGGATTTGAAGAGTTCCAAGAGCTGCTATTAGTAGCATTGATAATATATATTTTAAAAAGAAAGAATAAGATTAAA
Organism: Tylochromis polylepis; assembly: GCA_015107715.1. NCBI lineage: Eukaryota > Metazoa > Chordata > Actinopteri > Cichliformes > Cichlidae > Tylochromis > Tylochromis polylepis. Next base: position 8,702 of record VVHJ01032435.1, read on the forward strand.
AGAGGCCATTCTCACAACAGACCGAATTCTGTTAAAAAGGTAAATTTGCAGAGAGGCAGGAGTTATGCTGTGGTGACCTACCCATTTTCCATGCTTCTGTATGCAAAAAGATAGCAAAGCACACTGTATTAAATGCTCGGCTTAAATGTAAAACCACAAGAAATTAATAGTTATGGTGTCATTTTCAAAAAAGTATGCCATCTGTAACCTTGAAAAGTACAGTCTCAACACAGTCAGTCGGGAGAAAAAAAAGAAAGTTTTTAAAGATGAACTTACTGTTTCAGCCTTCACAGTTTATTGTAATGTTGAAGACTTGTCTTTTTTATGAAGATAGACTTGGGCCATGATTGAAGAAAAAAAAGAGCAGTGTATAATTGCCTTTCAAAAGAGTCCTTTTTTTATACTTGAATTTTATACACTTGGTAGATATACCTGGTTAACATTTAGCCTACTTTCTTTTACCTCTCTTTCAGTCCTTTCATCAGCTCCTGGGAGAACTACACTATGTGGTCCCAGTGGCATAGGTGTATAAACTCAAGCCCCTAGCCACGCATGCATTTACAAAAGTTTTTGAAAGAATGGGCCACTCACTGGAAAACACCTATTATACACTATAGTACTGTAATAGGAGGCTGCCAATGCAGCAAGTCGCTTTGTGAAATTTCTTCCCTCATACATATTTCATGATGCACCAATAATAATGATAATGACAATAATAATAATATTTATATATTACCAAATCACAACAGCAGTTGTGATTTGTACTTTATGATGTAAGATAAAGACCCTACAATAATACAGAGAAGACCCCAACAATCAGCAAGCACTTGGTGACAGTGGGAAGAAAAAACTCCCTTTTAACAGGATAAAACCTTGGTCAGGGAGAGGCAACAATTTGCCACAACTAGTTAGAGCGGAGGAGAGAAATTAGATTTTTTTTAAAATTATTATTAGTATTATTATTATAAGGTTTATTTGTATAACATCAAAATCAGCATTGCAAAATTCTTCCCAGAAGCACAGAATAGAAGAACTAACATAGAAGAGTAAATTCTAAAAACCATTTATTATTAAGGCCATGCAACACCAAAATAAAAATAAGAATGAAATACAGTGTGATTTCATTGTAATAACTAACTTAAAAATAACATTAAAAAGTTAAAAGAATAAGATGTTAGTTAAGCTCTCAAAATGAATGTCAAAAAAATATTAAATCTATATTAAAATTTACCAAAAAAAACCCCTATGATATTAAGGAGTCCTTATCAGTGATTTAAAAGGAGACACTGATGAGGTGAGCTGGGTTTCATGCTGGACTGAGGATCCCTAACAATAAACACTTTGAGCTGCACATTGTTTAGTACGGGAACAGCAACTCGAGTGGAAGACTTGTATAATGTGACCAGTTTTCTTGGCTCTTGGAAGAAGTCGGGATCTGAATTGTATGTAATGATTTCTGATTGATACCTGGTAAAAGACTATTACAATAATCTAACCAAGAAGAAATAAAAGCATGTAAGTGGTATTATTGTGAAGTGGAAGCGTTTAGGAACCATAGCAACATGATTACATAATTTACAGAGCAGGGTTGCTGAGTGCTTACGAACACAGACTGTAAAAGTCAAAAAACTCTGCGGACTCAAGATTTCCAAATTAACATTAGCATAAAACCTGTGCACCAGGAGCTTCATAGCATGGGTTTCAATGGCCAAATAGCTCCCCGAGGTCCAATATGAAGGTGGCCCAGTACTTTGCGCCTATATGACTTGTTTTGACTCATACCTGCTGTCTTTGTGCAGTGGCCACAAAAGGTCAAATGCAATGCAAATTAAGAAAACACCATCAAATAAAAAAATGCTCCAAAAGCAAACAAAACACAACAAAAATAACATAGTAAAGGTCACAAAAAAATAGCTCAGAAAAAGGCAACAAGTGTTTTTGGGGAGACGATAACGTGAGGGAACGCAAGCTAATAGCATATGTACCTACAGTATTATATGCATCATACGATTAAAACACAAATTACCTAGCATTTTTTTTTCCCTCCATAACAACACCGATGAATCCTCTGTTTCTTTTAACCATGCCTCAGTGCCTTGGGTTTCTGACAGTTCTGCAGCTAATGTCTAAAGAAAAGACACTTCTGCTTCATTTTGTGAGCTTTTGTTTTTTCTACTTCTACAGTATTTTATTCAACTTCTACTGTGTTTTGTGTACTTTTGTAGTGTTTTTCTATTTGCTGGTGTTTTCTTAAGTTGCTGTAAATTTGACCTCTCAGGACCACCATATAACTCCCACATTATGGCCACCAACAAGTTGCTAACATATTTTTCTGAGACCTCTTTTGTTAACAACAACTAGAGTAGGTACTATGGTTTAAAAAGAAGTCAATGAAAGTGATCAGGATTGGGTCCAAAATTGTAAAACTGATGGCTGTTAAACCAAAACGGCAAGTCAAGAGATGGCTCTGCAGAGCTGAGGCTTAATGCTCCCCTTAATGCACTGAGGCTTAATGCACACTGTCATTACTTCAAAAGGGGAATTCGAGGCAGTCTTTTGAAACTCTGAGAGCATGAGGGCTATACATTTTATTAAAAAAAAAACAATAGAAGATATAGAATATACTAGCAGTTACTCTATGGTTTAATGTAGACTTAAGATTAATTTAGCATGTTCTTTCTCACTATCTAGATAGATGATGTTTACTTGATGTGACTGTGAATGGAGTGTGCACTGACGCCACACTGGACTGCTGTGTTTGTAATGATTATAACACCTCACTTTGGGGGATTATTACATTATGTTTTGTCTTTCTTGATTACTTATCGTTTGCATGACCCTATTAAGAACTTCTCAGTTTCACTAGAGGAATATAATTACTTAAAAACTTTACGTCTGATTCATTTAAGGACAAGGTGACAGTTTCACAGAATTCCTCGGTAACTAGGGCAACACGGCTACATTCTCTAATGTGAAGGCTGCTGTTATAGCTGTATTTCCAATAAATAATGCATGGAATTTAGTATTTATGTAGGGACTAGACAAAAGCTGTCAAAAAGGAAATAGGTCGCTCCTTGCCTTGAGGGCCTTGCTCACTTGACCTCGCTTTAACCTTGCAACAGTGGCTGCTATGTCACATAGAGCGCCTGGAACTGAGATGTGAACCCCAAAGCTGACACATCGTAATCTTATAAGTTGAGGGGGAATATATGTCACAGACTAATTGTTTATTAAGACACGGTTTACTTGTACTGTGCTTTATAATGCACTGGAGTTTCACACTGGTGTTTGAAACTACAGTGAGCTGGATAGATTGCTAAGTGATGACGGCCCCATGTCCATTATATCACTTAGCAATCCAGGCCTTTGGAAGAAAATTTCAGACCCAATGCATCAGGACCCACCTGCTGTTGGGTATTGTTATTAATCAAAATTCTTTTTTTTTTAAAAATGATCCAATTTAACATGGCTAAATGCTAAGCTTGTCAAAATCTGCCTCCAGTGTGTTATCTGGGGGATGGCACCTCCAGATAACAGCAAAATAAGACTTGACAAAGCAAGCACTACTCTGACAAGGCTGAGCAAGTGAGTTAAAGAGAGAATGGTGCTTACGTGGGTTCATCCCATCAACACAGCAGATCATGTCAAAATGTGAAAACAGTTAATTCCTCAATCCCAGTCACATCTGTTCAGGGGTAGGTGGTCGCCACAAACGTTTTCCAGGTAAAAACACCAATGTTCACAAATCTAACAAGTGCAGAACATTAGCACTCATTTGTCTCATTACTAGGTGTTAAAATGCAAGGCACCATTAACAGCTCATCCTCTTACATCCTCTCGCGTTTTCTGTCATGATTAAATTTTATTTAAAATAAGTATTGAACATGTTTTCTACGTAAATATATTTTCTAAAGTTGACACCACCAGTTTTCACTGCATGTCGGTTACAACCCATCTAGTCCACACATGCAAAGAAATCAAACTATAGATGTCCATAAATGATGTGTAATAAATGAGAAATGACACAGGGAAAAAAGTATTGAACACGCTTACAGAAATGTATTTATTTTAACAAAAGCCTTTGTTTATGATGATACTTCAAGACGCCTCCTGCATGGAGGTGTATGGAGAAACTAGTCACATGCATTGCTCAGGTGTGATTTTAGTCCATTCTTCCACACAAACAGTCTTCAAATCCTGAAGGCTTCGTGGGCCCCTTCTATGAACGCTGAGCTTTAGTTTTTTTCAGAGATTTTCAATTGGATTCAAGTCAGGTGCTTGGCTGGGCCATTCTAGCAGCTTTATTTTCTTTCTCTGAAACCAACTGAGGGTTTCCTTGGCTGTGTGTTTGGGATCATTGTCTTGCTGAACTGTCCACCCTCATTTCATCCTCATCAACCTGGTAGATGGCAGCAGATTTTTATCAAGAATGTCTCTGTCCATTTTTCCATTCATCCGTCCTTCAATTACATGAAGTGTGCCAGTGCCATATGCTGAAAAACAGCCCCACACTATGACGTTCCCACCTCCAAATTTCACTGTTGCTGTGGTGGTTTTGGGGTAATATGCAGTAATATGCCTTTTGACCTGCAAACATGGTATGTATGGTGGGATGGTGTGGGACTGAACCTGCTGATATGAATTAGCACAAAGTGGCATGGTTGCTTCCTAATTACTGAGCAATTGCAGCAGGTGTTATGACTTTCCATGCCTTTTTTCCCCTTTCTTCATGTGTTCAATACTTTTTCCCTGTGCCATTTCTCATTATTACACATGAATTAATTTATGGACATCTAGGGTTTGAGTTCTTTGCATGTGTGGATTGGATTGGTTGTGACAATTTCATGTCAATAGCACCTTAAGAAATATATTTCCTTAGAAAACTGGTGACGTGTTCAATACTTATTTTACCCGCTGTTTATGCTACTAACCAAAATATATGTCTGCTTGCCTTCACTGTATTATGTCTCCGTTAAAATGACTGACAGTCAGCACTTAGTACTACCCACACGGTTGTGTTTTTAACACATAACAAGATGACTGGCATGTGTAGACAAGCAGAAGCTTGCTGAGTACCATGCTTTAGTCTAGCAGATATGAAGTTAAAATAGGAATAAGTTGGTGTTGCCAGTAATGCTTGTTTGATATTCTCACGAAAATATATATTTACAAACCATCTGCTGACCACTTAGCATGCTGGTGTGGTTGAACTGCTGCGTAGGGGTTTTCATAGCAACCTATGTGGGATTTGAGTAACTAAGACTGTGGACTGTGTATTGTTTTAGTAAATGCACTGGATATTTGTTAGATAATACATTGTATAAGTTATTTTGTGCTATTAAGTCTGCCTGTTAAAGTGACTGACAGAGTTTTTAGTTGTTTTTCTTTATAATATCTGATAAGATTTGTTTATGAAACCTTGGCATTGACAGCTGAGCCTGACAATGGTTTGTTTGTTTTTTTAATTATTATTATTCTCTTACTCACATGCACTCCACTTTCCACCATTCTTGGTAGTCGAGCGACTGATGCAACTGCATTCTGCACAGACGCTGGCAAAGCATGTCTTCAGGCAAGATATCACAAGCTCTCATCATGCCTTTACAGCATTCAGGACTGCTTTTTTTTTTCACCTGCAAGATTGAAAAGCTCTGACTTTAGGAAATCTGGTCATCGGGTGAGTCTCATGCATGACTCAGCAATGTGGCGAGAAAGCATGATCTCAGCCGTAATTTCCCCATTTCTTTCATTCGCGGGGCGGTTTAGCAGTTTTTCCAACATCTCCCACTCCTAGTCTTCCACCTCTTCAAATGTCAGAGAACGCATGCCTGCTGCGTGCCGCTGCCTCTCGGATAGTGCTTGTGTTTTTCATCTAAAACTAATAATAACGAGACAGGCCCTCAGAGGCGCTTTGTAATTTTTCTTCTCTTTTTCACTGTCTTTTTTTTCTCTCCACAGATCACTATGTTTCTTTTTTATACCGCCACACATAAAATCCCTATTACAGGGCAGTCGGGGAGTACTGCCATCTCTAATTTTCACTTGGATTGTGATTTTATTCCAGTCTTATGCCACAATATGTTCCACAAAGGTTTTCTTTTTTTTTCAAAGAGCCTGTGAAAGTTTTGTTTTATTTATTTATTTATTTGTTTTTAGTGGAATGCTCAGGCTGGGAAACTTTTCCTGTTAGAGTATTTGCATAGTAAACAGAGTCAGAGGCTATCACATCTGACTGAATTTGTGTTACTTGTTATTTGTCTAAACTTCAGTAAACTATGAGCAAGTGGTGCCAAATCCCTTCAGGTGTCAATGAATCACTGATATGTTTGACGGTGGGTCAGTTGATGTATTTTGCTCTAAACAGAAAACGCTGGGAGTGGCAAAAGGTTTTCATTATTATAGACATTGATTTTCAATACGTGTGCTGCCGATGAGGAGAGGGTGGCGGCAATCCTCAAGTCCACTTGATGTTATTGACTGCATCACCCGGCAATACTTATTGCCTGGATCACTGCAGTCAGCAAAATGTTTTGACAACTGATGAGATTGAGTGGGTGGAATGAGCCACTGATGGACTGACGTGAAAAAGCTCAGAGAGAAAATGAAACACTGTTGATAGCCCCTTTTTTGCAGTTTGTCCTTACTTGCAAGGTTTTTCCAGATTATTTTAAGGTTTGAGTGGAAATCAATGAACTCATTGTATATCAGGAGTCCATACATCTAAAAGAAAGTGAAATTGCAAAAGCAATATTCTCGCTATGTAGCAAAGTCTCCTGTGTGATGCACTTAGCAATGACAACAAAACTAATGGTCCCCTGTATCAGTCCCAATAGGCTAGGAGTAGGCCAAACACATGAATCAAAAGCTATACTTGGAGCATAGCTACTTCCTCGGAGTGTGAAGTACATCCTCACTTCATTACTCAAAGCCAATGAGTTGTACTCATTCATAATGTAGCCTACATTACAGGTTGATTATCTAAGACATTAATAACACATGGAGCTTGATCCAAGGTAAATATGATTGATCAAGCAAGTGAAAGCCGTTTTTCCACATAATTTGCTCTTTATATACATGTATTAAAATCCCATTTTCACTATTAATTTTTAAAGACACACATGCAGGAAGACATGATGTGAAAGTCAATCATTACCAATTATGTGTGTAGGT
>VVHJ01032436.1:0-10713 GCA_015107715.1 Tylochromis polylepis
GCATTAAAACATTCACAGCAGGTGGGTCATCCGGTCTTTAAGTGATGACGTATGAACCCTGCTTCCGGGTCCAAACTACTCTGCGTTTATTAAGGCTGTTGTGTTTTTAACATGTTTTAATGCTTTGTATCTTGTTCTGTTTAATTTGAACAAGCCCCCCTCAAAAAAGTCAGTGATCACTGTTGGCCTCTCGGTTTTTATTACCACTGTTCATTTTAAAGCTCGGTTTTTAAAACCTTACGATGTAACTACAGACCAGCCCATGCAGCAGTATATTAATGACTAACGTCGTATTGTGGATGGATTATCTCAGTTGTTCTCATGACTGAAGTTTGGTCCATTTACAACATCCTGCCATGCAATTGCATTTGTCCCTAACCATCGGGAACCCTCACGTTAACTTTTATCAAGTGGAAAAAAGTTAGCGTTCATCCTCCAGCTTCACTGTTTATATTATGCTAACATAGCTGTGTCGCTAGCAATCGCGTAGCACATCATTATATACAGCTAGCCCAACTTCAGTAACCCTCCAAACATCACTGCTCTTTAGTTCCCTGTCTTCATTTATGTCGGAAGTGATAGCAGAGCTGTACGTCTTAATTTTTTCAGAAATCCCTCAATCAGAACATGGTATATTATTTAATCTCAAAAAAAAAATTTGGAGACTTCCCACATACCACTAGAGGGAGCCCACGTACCACCAGTGGTACACTTACCACAGTTTGCGAACCACTGTGCTAAAGAAAGAGAAACAGTTTAGAGATGCTTGTTTCATTGGTTATTAGCTTTCTTAAGATCAAATTGGGCTGTGTGGGGCACACGGACTGAAATGAGTCTGACCCCCCTGATTTACAGTACGTATTCTGTGCCATTTACTGACACTGCTGTTGATCCTAAAGCAGATCTTTGTGTAGGTGTATCAACTCTAAAGCAAGAAAATTCCTCTCATTTACAGTATGTCATCTGTACCATTCCCAGGCATTTCCTTTCATCGTAAAACAGTCCTTTAAAATTCGATGAATATTCTCATGATCAAATCTTGGAGCAGGAATTTCCATAAAATATCTGACATATTTCCAGCATTTGCACATTACTTTATTTTTGTTATATTTCTCTCTCTCTCTTTCTGTAGTACACTACAGTCACTGGTGCATTTTGTGTTAAATATGCATTTATTTTCTGCCACTCTGTAGCTTTACTAAACATAATGTTGACTGGTATCGGTCCCCAGACTCATTTTTATCTTGGAAATTTGGCAGATTTCTCATCCAGCTGATGGGTTTGGATAACTTTGAGGCTCTTTGCGGTTTCTGATTCGTATTCGTCGGAGTGAGCGCTGCTTTGGTTCAGAAACTCTGGAGTGCCTCCTCCACATGTGACGGACTGAAGGGAGCAACTAGTTCCTTATTTATCTCAATTATTCAGTTATGAAAACTGTTCATGATTAATCCTCCGCTGATTGGCGTATTAGTTATAATCAGTGGATTGTTTCAGGTCTTCAGCTGATTGCAGATAAACGAGAAATGTGCACACACACGTGCTGACCTTTTACGTCTGTAGTAAACACAATTAGCACTCAGTATATTTATGCCAAAGCTAATTACAGATTTCTGCGTGCTCCTCTGGTTTGCTCTCTCTGCACAGTCTCCTTTTCTGGAGGCTGTTTTTATTGCTCTGTTTCAGTTGTTATTTCCTGTTGTGTGTCGTTGCAATTCCTCACATCAGTTGGTATTTCCTGCAGGTCTGTTTGTCTGTCGCGAACGAGCCCACTCGTCCAGCCTTTCCCCTCTTTCACTCTTGCTCCATCTCAACTTTCTGTTCTTTTTCTCCTCCTCCTCTTGTACTTCACCCTCCTCTGTTTCTGGCAATCTCAAATTTCGGTGTGTGTGTGTGTGTGTGTGTGTGTGTGTGTGTGTGTACTGTAGTAAAATCCTGCTCCAGTTATGAGGTGATTAGTCATATGGTATCAGTTTATTTTGCCTGTAATGGAAAGTGCTTGCTGCCAGAAACGCCCCTCTGTCAGCTCCCCCACCTTGGTTCTCCTCCTCACTTTTCTCTGCGTTTGTTCTCTGTCATTCTCTTTATTTCATCCATTTGCTCTAATTTTATTCCCTTTCATCATCCCTTTACATTCTTCTCATTCCTCATTTAACCTCCCACCCGTTAGCCACAGCACTTTTTCCTTTCTTCCTCTGTCATCTTCTATTTCCTCATCTCTCCAACCTCTCTAAAGCGGCCCATCCTCCTCTCTTCATAGTGGATGACGAACTAGCTCTACTCCACCCAGCTAATAAGAACGCATGCTTAGAATCAGAAAGGAAAGGAGCATTTCACCAAAAAAAATAAATAAATCTGGCAGCCCATATGCTGCTTTTAATTAAGACTCCCATCAGTGACATTTTGAGTAATAGTTTACCAAAAAAATCCAAGTGGTTGTTGACTTTCATTTCAGGTTGGCTGACTGTGTCCACTCTGATAAATATTCTACATGCATCTTGCTCTTGAGCAAGCCTAATGTTGTGTCAATTAGAGAGGCAGTTGGTTGGGAAGAGCGATAAACACAGAGGGAGAGAGGCAGCGGGTGGCTGAGTGTTGACATTTTGTGGCTGCAGGTCTGATTGTGGAGGAATGCGAGGACGTCTCGGTCATGTCAGCGCTGGATGACGGGTTTACAGGTCATTCACAGCAGAAACAGCCAGACTTACTAAAACACCGGCGCCATACTGGCCTGCTCCAAGTAATCCAGCTTAAAAAAAAGAAAAGAAAAAAAGCTGTACCTGCCTCTATGGGTGGCAGGTTAATTGTTTGTTTTTGTTTATTTTTTTCACATATGTTCTTAACGTTCTTTATTAGTATAAATCACATATGTAAATCCAAAGTGTACAAGAGCTTAGAGAGCTTCTTTAAAAACACAAGACAAGCTCAACAGAATTACATCCAATACGATGAGGACTAAGCCGCTTCCTTCAAGTAAATATGATAAATGATGAACAATGTATGCAGCTCCTTTGTATTTAAATGAACATTTTAGCTGCATAAGTGGAACTGGGAAGGAAGATGAATATTTTTAGACTGTGTGGGATGTAAATGAGCGACTGAACTATTGTGAAAAACCGCTGGGCACTTATAAGCTGAACACACACGTGTTGTTTGCTGTCAGAATAGAGATGAGATGTGAAATTCTGCGTTTCCCACACAAAGTTTTTATGGCCACACAAGTATATTCAGTAATTATTTCTTAAATCTATCTGAGAGATAAACACCAGCTGTGGTGGCTGAACTGCTGGGCAGTCACGTACCTTTATTCTGAAAGTTCAGTTGCTGATAACCAACTAGTCATGCCCTTCCTGCCTTGTGTATTCCTTCTTGATGCCAAGGTTTCTAATTTGGCCTTGATTCTGATTCTGAATGACGGTGAAGTTGCAGAAAGCTCCATTGGGGGGGGGAGCTGAAGGACATCGAGGGCTTCTGGAACGGTTATCCTGCCAGTGTGAAGAAAAGGTGATGGAGAAAAAAGATAAATGGAAAAATGACAAAGACAGAAAGACCGTGGTCTTAAAAGTACACCGAACACGTACTGGTGCAAGGAGGTGTGAGCTGATACACCTTAGTGTATTTATTTATTTTTTTTAAATGTCTGGTTGACAAAAATGAAGGCCTTTTGATTAATTGTCTGATCCCACCTTGAGTCCCTGCGTCTGTTCATTTTTCATTCTCCAGTTATTTTCCTTTTTACCGTTACTCCCATAAGAAACCACAATTTTCTCAGTTTCTTGTTAAATCTCATGTTTCTTGTTAAACCTTACGCTTAAATGACTTTCATTGGTTTTATGTTGCAGTCTTGTGCCAGAAGATGTTTTGAAGATTGTCAGAGTGATACAAATGTGGAAAAACGATACTTCATTGAGGTGTTGAGTCACAAGAATCATGAATTACTCAAACCCTGAGCCGTCAGTTCTGTGTGAAAGTTTGGAAATGGTGACAAAATCCAAACAAGCACCTTCAGAAAAAAATGGTGTTGTACTGCTCTCTCCACGCCCTTTCATGTGACATAATACTTGATGTGGTTTCTTGAAATTTTTGTTTTCAAGGTCAACTGTGACCTTGAGTGTTAACTATGAAGGTCGAGGTCCCCCAAGGCCTAGTTTATTGTTCTGGCATTTAAAGACGATTCATAAAATATTTGTAGCGAACGAAGTTTTTACTGATTTTTCACGCTTGGTGTGACCTCAACCTTGAACCGATTTTCACCAAAATTAAATCAGCTTGAGCTGTTACTGGCATCTACCATCACACAAAATTTGAAAATGATGTCTTGAAAACTGTAGACACTAGACTGCTAACAAACAGACGATTACATACTCGTTCCCTTCGCCGGGAGAACCATCAAATCTGTGCATCTGGAGAACAGTTACACCCCTAAAAACACACACGATGCCTCCCTCATAGTGCTATTTAGCAGCACTGATTAGCCACAACAAAAAAACAAATTGCTTAAAATGTTGTAGATTGTGCTGTCAAAACAGCTGTGACCTGTGGGCTCAAGGACAAAAAGACCTCTTAATGGCATCCTGTGGTTTCAGGCATCAGGACGTTTGGAGCAGGTCCATCCTGAGAATCACTGTTTGAATAGTGAAGTAGGAGTTTTGAAGGAACGGTCAATACCTTGAGCTCTTTGTTGCTCCTTGAGGTGCTGCTGAGAGAGTTTGACAGGTTTGTCGTCCTGCTCTGGGAGGCTGCTGCCATTGGGGAGTGCTGCTACCACGTTTAGTGGGTAGTGTGTGCATGTAGGAATGAAGTCTACATGAATCCCAGGACTTCCCAGCAGAACACTGAACTGTAATTTTATAGCTGATCTGGTCTATTACATTACTACCACTGAGGAAAAGCTGTCCTGTCCTGATACGTGTTCTCAAACTGACTTCAGAGGAGGTGGAACCTGGGAAGCGGCGAGTTTTAGCTTAAACATGTCTCCATTACATATTCAAAAAATGAATTTGTATCCGAGGACATATAGCATAAAAAATGGGTTGAGTGAAGTTACTCTAACAGCATATTGATGCATATGGTTCTCTCCCCTCCATCATCTGCTCCTCCTGTTAAATCAAAGTGTGGAGCAGCTGGAATCTCACATTAATGCGGCAACAATATTTAGCTGAATTTGAAGGCTGATTGGCATGAAAATAATCAGAGGGAAGGAATTCGGAGTGGTGTGAATGGCTCGAGTTCAAGGTTGTGTCAATGTTATGGGGTTTGAAATGGAAATGTGTGAGTGATGTAGATGGTGAAATAGCATGTGTGTGACTCCACGGGAGGCAGACATGGCATACTAAAGCTGCATTTCATTAGTGTGTGTGTGTGTGTGTGTGTGTGTGTGTGTGTGAGTGAGTGTGAGGGATAGGGAGCTGCCAAACAGGAGGACATCAATGCCAGCAACTGATAAACACACACATTTTCTTCAGGGTTATTTCTCAAGGACACAGACATACACACCGCTGTCTGGCATATGCTGGTGGGTGAAGCTGTCTCATATTGGTGTGAGGTTTCCTGCATATTACCAAAACAAGCTCCACCTCTTAAGGACATGTCTGTTTTGTATCCATTTCAGCTACAGAAATCTCCCAAACAGACGCCTCAGGTTTTAAATTAGATCATGGTTGAAGAATTAGGAGTAAGGCAGCAGGATGAGTGAAGGTTTGAGCAGAACTGCTTCAGATGCAGATGAAAACATATTTGCGATGGTATTCATGTTGGAAATTGTCATTTTGATATGTTTAAGTAGCTTTCTTGCCAAGACTTAAATGAATAAATGTGTGAAAGTTTGGTGTCCCCCTTCAACTTTATTGTGTTATCATGATGTGTGCTTGGCTTTCTTTTTACCCCCTTCAGGGAGGGTTGTTTGCTGGGGTGAGTGGCATAGCCTCAACATTGCATCACGATATTTAAAGAAATTTGCATTATAGTGCAACAGCAGTGACACAGGCTAAGGGAAAAAACAGTAGTCTAGGTGGCGTTTTTGTGGAATTTTTGAATAAAAGTATAAAATAACTGCTTTACGCTTAAGTTTAGTACTAATAATTAAAGTAACTTAACCCTGTAACTCTTCAGGAGCTGCACAATATCATCACACAGTAAAATCTGGGATGTTGCACTAAATAATGCTGACAGGGCTGGTTAGTTTTGCGGGTGAAGTCCAGTTGGATTATTGATGAAGCGCAATTAATAAGACATGCTGTTCTTTTAGGCATTAAATATTAGCATAATTGGCAGTAACCTGTGTCACAAATGAGTTGGTAGTTGGTAAATAATAATACACCACTATTAGGAAGTTGGTTTGCACGCCTAAATATTATTTTGCACGAAATATTGCTTTTTTTAAAAAAAAAAAAAAATATTATCAGCAGTAACAGCATGCACTTGGCAACAGTGGGAAGGAAAAACTCCCTTTTAACGTGAAGAAACCTCTAGCAGAGCCAGCTCAGTGAGGGACAGCCATCTGCCGTGATCGGTCGGGGTTGATGGAGTTTTATTTTTGCTTTAAGTGGTCAGCTGAGCTGGGAAAAGTTTTCTTTGCATATTTTGCAAGACAGAAGTTTTGTTCTTTGGTCAACGTCCTCAAAGTAGCTTTTTAAGTACTAAATTGTCATCAGAGGCTGACACGCTGTTCTGTCTGGTCTTCTGTTGTTGTATGACCCAGAGAATGTCAACACAAGATGCTGCTGTATTATTGACATTGCAAAATGACATCACTTCCTCTGATGGATGAGTTTCTTTTGTATCTGGATTATCAGAAACTTTTCGTATTACGAACTAGTTAGCATTCTGACTTTAGCATTACATTTAAAAGTGCACATGGCATAGCTGTTAGCATTTGGACGGTGTTAATAAAAAGCAGTTCTCATGCTGACACTAAGAAGTTTCTGGAAATGACACAATTGCATCCATCTTCTGTGCTCTAATAAGAAACTCAATAAATGAATAATTCTGAGCATGTTTCAGTTTTAAGTTCTGTGTTCTGTACTTCTTGGTGTGGAAAAGGGTTATTTTATTTGAATGGATTAAAGTGGTTTAACTTCTCTATCTAACAATGTATTTTCTGTGTGCTTCAACTGCAGAGATAAAACTATTGTTATCTGCCTCCAGAAACCCATATGTGCTCGATTCTACTCTGATTTATCTTTCCAGACACAGACACTGATAGATCTCCAGGCGTTTCATGGATTTCCATCGAATATTTAATGTGCACTCAGCTGTTGTTAATGCCAAGCTTTGCAGCAAACAGATCAGAGCAGTCATGGAGGAAAGAGTTGTGTCAGGAGAAAGAAATTTTCAGGGTAGGGCGACGGCATGACGAAAGTGAAACAGACAGGAGAGAGGAATCGGAGGAGGTTGGGGTGAGGAGTTTAAAAGTGGGATTCTTGATTGATAAAAGGGTTTTGAGGCCGACGCTGGCAGTTCTCTCGTCATTTTCATGTCTTTACATTTCTAGCGTGTGTCAGGAGATTTATCCTCTGCAGACCGCAAATGATTCTTCATTAGGATTTGGACCACAGTGGGACGTATGAAGTGCTTTGCCCCACTTTTAATACTTGGAAGGGACCTATTATGCTCATTAGTTTCAGCTAGAGTAGCTTTGTATGATCCACAGTTTAGAATAAACTCCATTCATCTTTTCTGGGCCTTTTACATAGATGGTGTAAAAGATGGAAATGGCCACCATGACGTCACATGTTGGTGGTCTGTTTTTAAAGCTGGAGCTGAGTGTTTTCACTGTTGCCATCTTGGTGTTTTGAAACAGGATGTGTTGAGTGAAGGGTGGAACTGGACTGTTTTTAAGAGTGATTTTCATGTTTCTCGGAGTGTCTGTAGCACCTCTGGAATATTTGCAGCCATTTACAAGGTTAAGTTCATCCGTATCTGTGTATTTGGCCAACGCAGTGGCTTGGTCATTTTCCCCATTTAAAAATACTGATAGGCTTTAGTTTCTTTGTATTTTTCACCTTTGTCTTATTTGCTGTTTGTGCAAAATTGCTCCTAGTTGCAGCTGTATGCATGTTTGAACCCTGAGTCTCAGCGGTTGGTGATGATGCCTCTGACCCTAACCATCTGCTGTCAGAACATACAAATTTTTGCTTTTTTGTAAGTGTATTCCCCAAAGTCTTGGCAGTAAGAGGACAGAAAGGTAAATCAAAAACTATGTGCATTTTTGCTTTTCTCTGAAACACGGGGTTGGGGTCATCATCTGAGACCTCGCGGAGTTCAGTCCATCCAGTGGTTGGTGGTGCAGAAGGCGGCAGTTGGATGTAAATGATGTAAAGAAGTTTCAGCACGGCTATTAGAGCTAAAGCGCTGTGCAAATACCAACAAGTCTCAGAGCCAAATGATGATATGATTGGTTTGTTTTACTTCAGCTCTGTAACCCGTGTAAGGGTTTCTTACATGGCATTTGTCAGTGTGCCCTGTAAACCAGCAGACTGGATTTTCAATTTCACTGTTTAATTTCTTTTTCTCCCATTTTGGTCAGAATTACATCAGTGTTGGAGATTAAACTTCTGCCAGTATGAGAGAGTCTGCTTTGATCTGAGAGATGTACATTTTTTTCTTTTTTCATCAGAATGTGAACACAAGACTCTATGCCGACATCTGTGTGCGTGCCAGTTTGCCTGTTTTTTGTTGTTGTTTTTTTTAGGACCAGGCAGGGCACTAAACTACAGTGCACCAACTAGGCAGACTCCAAGTGAAGATTAAACAAAGTATAACGGGAGCAAATGCCTATCTGGGGTTGTTTGTGTGCATTTCTGCAAGGGTGCATAATCCCAGCCATAAACTAACATCTAAAGTGCCATAATTCAAGGGTTTGGCAAATTCTTTTAGCAGTTTTTATGCAATCTGCAGTTGGTTGTCTGCTAACTTAAATGTTCAGTCACTGCTAAACATCTAAACTTGGCACAGAAAGTAAAGAAACTTGTGTTTGGTCGATTATTTCTTTGTTGTGGGGAAATGCAGTTGTGGGTTGAACAGCAGAGTTGAGTATGTGGGATACGTCCATGAAAAACTTGCCAAATCTTCTCTGCATATGGCAAACAGCTTATTCTGTGACCAACACAACCACACTCTCTGGCTTGTGACAAATGCTGGTTGAAGAATTGGACCATCGCTCAGCAGTGTATGACCAAGCTGCTGACCAGCATGAGGAGGCGGTGCCAGGCTGCAGGTTCTTCCACATCCTACTGAGGTCCCGGTCTGTTGATGAATAAATTGTTTCTACAGACTTCAATCATCCAGTCCAATAAACGACAGAAGAAGCTGTTTGGCATTGGCAGAGAAGATTTGGCAAGTTTTCCGTTACTCAACTACAGTACATACTCAACTGTGCTGCTCAACCCACAAATGCATTTTCCTTACAAATGTGGCGCCATTTAAGAGGAGATAAACTTTCCAACGGTATGAGATTTATACCCAAGAAGCATTGTTACTATTTTAAAAAAAAATTTAAAAAAATCAGCAAACACAAACCTCCGCACTTTTTATGCTAAGTTTAGTCCCAGCCCTTCTCCGTCCTCTCCAGTGAGACTCATCCTTTGGTCACACAAACTCCAACTTCACCAGAGAACCACTCTGATGAAATCATGTAGCGCTCTGCTGAGAACAGACTGCTCTATTATTTACTTTCCAGTTAAAATATTTGCAGAGGAGCACCTTAGACTGTGCTGTGGCTTGTTATGTGGTGTATTATTCCGGTGCATGCCTCCGAGACAGTAGGGTTGCTTAACTTTAACTTCAGGTCAGAATAACTTTATTTCAGAGGAGAGCTCTGGGAGAAATGTGTTGAAAATGCACAGCGAGTTAATTTTTCTTGTTTTTCAATGATGTTTTTTTGGATAACAAAAACAAGCCTGTGGCTGCTCGCCCATTATCGTACATTTAGTCTTTAGAGATGCTTTTCATGAGTCAGCATTAATTTGTGCTCATCTGTCACCTTAAAAAAAAAAAACAACAACCAAAAAACCAACAAAAAAAAACCCCCAGCAAATTTACCAAAAGAGGAAAGAGCGGAGACGAAAGCTTGTTCTAGGTCTTCACGTGGACTGTCGCTGTAGTTCAGGGCAAGTTTAAGTGTGTACAAGCTTTCAAACACATGGGTGAATCAAAGTGCTTTTAATAATGCAGAGAAATGCATTAGAGCAGCATTTAAAAGCACATAATAAGCAACACAGCACTAACAAATAGCCCCGAGTTTAATAAAGCTAGTGCAGAGAAGAGTAGTATTGACTAATCCACATGTGCAGCTTTTATATTAATCATATCAGCAGTAAATGACGCAGCCGCTGCCTGATTTGATAATTAGTTCTTGTGCAACAGAAGGACAGTGTGAGCTGCGTGCACAAATGCAGCTGTAGTTAAGAGGACGGCAGAAAAGAGTGTCTGTCGTGCTGATAAGAGAAGCTTCTGATGCTGGAGAAAAGCTGTTTAGCTGCTATTCAGCTCACTAAAACATGATTCAGCCGCTGTGTGTGTGTGTGTGCACAGTGATTGGTAGGTGTAGAGGCTCTGCTCTGTCACTCCCATTAAACACACTGTCCTCATTTCTGCTCTTTAGTCACCTCAGCCTGCTCCCCATGTCTGTACTCTCCACCTTCTCCTGCCTCCCTCGGCATCTCACTTTTTCTGCTTTCCTGTCTCCTCTTCCCAGCAATGCTCATCACTCGCTTG
>VVHJ01032436.1:11014-25520 GCA_015107715.1 Tylochromis polylepis
GGTTTTAACTATAGAGTCTTATCTACAAAACCACTATCAGTAGTTTAAGGATGGAGCTGATCGAGCCTTGTTTCCTCTCTCTGTCTGTCTTCCTGACAGTCAGTGTCTCACTTCCACGTGTGCTAATGACAGATAAGGCATTGATGTTAATTACATGATACACAGCCTGTTGGAGAGACGGTGAGAGTCAGGTACAGAAAAGTAGACAGTGGTCAGATTGTTACTGGATTTCCAGCATGAGTAAAAGTGCTGATGATTCTTAGAAACTAGAGCAGGTTCTGTGATGTATGCAAGTGATCAGTGTGAGGCAAAAAAAAAGCAGGAGCCAGGAGTTTATCCTGGTTATTTAGACTTATCTCTAAATAAAATGTCTAAGGATGTGCCAGTTGGTGCATTAATAGCTGATAGTGATCTTTATCTATTTGGCCGTTCCCAATACTGTCTTCAGAGCTGCCCTAAGTCTTCAACAAGGTGCTGGAAACAGTCCTCAGAGATTTGACCCATGTTGACATGACGGCGTCACACAGCTGCTGCAGATTTGTCGCCATGATGTGAATCTCCCATTCCACCAAATCCCAAAGGTGCTCTGTTGGACTGAGATTTGTGGCTGTGGAGGGCATTGGAGTACAGCGACGTCATTTGCATGTTAACGATAACAGTTTGAGATGATTTGACCTTTGTGACATCTTTGTGTGTCATCATCCACTTTTCTCAGTTTCCTGTTCTTAGCTGACACAAGTGGCACTTGGTGTGGTCTTCTGCTGCTGTAGTCAATCTGCTTCAAGGTTCAACCTGTTGTGCATTCAAAGACACTCTTCTGCGTATTTGGGATGAGTGGTTGTTTGAGTTACTGTTGCTTTCCTATCAGCTTCAAGAAGTCCGACACTTCTTCTCTGACCCCTGGCATCAGCAAAGCATTTTCATCCAGAGATTAATTTCTTCCCTCTCCACACAACAGCCAGGGACCAACAGTAGTCTGTGGCGTGTGAACCAGAGCCTGCTGCTTTACTGAAGAAAACAAGAACTACTGTTTCCAGCTGTAGTCCACAACAGAATGGGAGGATATTTTTGGAAAGCAGCTAAATGCTTTCCATGACCAAGTCAAAGCACAGCAATGACCTGGCCATGACATGGTTTTGGTTGGGGATAGCTGTTAGCAGGGACTGAACTTTCAAAATAAGAGCAAGGAGGTTGTTCATGGATGGAAAGGTAAAAAGAAAATCTAAAATGACTTTCAAAATAAACCTGGAGATTCATCCAGTTAAAGGTTGTGTGTTGGGAAAACTGTGAGGAAATAAAATAAAGATTTTTTTTTTTTCTCTAAAAGCCTGAACTGGTTTAGTTTCTTATCAAGTTCAGCTAATCCTCGGGGAAAAAGCAAAAAAGCGGTTGGAGGGATCTCATTTTTCAAGTCAAGTGGCTCTTACTGTCATTTCAACCACGTACAGTGGTACAGTAACGAGACAACGTTCCTCTGAGACCATGGTGCTACAGTGAGGGCCTGGATGCTCCGGTACCTCTTTCCAGAAGGCAGCAGGGTGAAGAGCGTTTGTGTGTGTGTGTGTGTGTGTGTGTGTGAGGGGTGTGTGGGGTCCTCCACAATGCTGGTGGCTTTGCGGGTGCTACAAGTGTCCATGATGGAGGGAAGAGAAGCTCCAATGATCTTCTCAGCTGCTCTCACTATCTGTTGTAGGGTATTGCAGTCCGATATGGTGCAGTTACCATACCAGACAGTGATGCAGCTGCTCAGGACGCTCTCGATAGTCCCTCTGTAGAACGTGGTGAGAATGGATGGAGGGAGGTGGGCTTTTCTCAGCTTCTGCAGGAAGTAGAGACACTGTTGGGCCTTCTTAGTTATGGAGCTGGTGTTGAGGGACCAGGAGAGGTTCTCTGCCAGGTGGACACCAAGGAATTTGGTGCGCTTGACAACCTCCACAGAGTATCCATCGATGTTAAGTGGACAGTGATCTCTCCGTGCTCTCCTGAAGTCAACAATCATCTCTTTTGTTTTGTCCACATTCAGAGACAGGTTGTTGACTCTACACCAGTCTGTTAGCTGTTGCACCTCCTCCTTGTATGCTGACTCGTCGTTCTTGTTGATGAGACCCACCACAGTCATGTCATCGGCGAACTTGATGATGTGATTCAGACTGTGCAGCAATGCACAGCTGTGAGTCAGCAGAGTGAACAACAGTGGGCTGAGCACCACTGGGCTCCAGTGCTCAGTGTGGTGGTGTTGGAGATGCTGTTACGATCTGGACTGTCTGAGGCCTCTCCATCAGAATGTCCAGGTTCCAGTTGCAGAGGGAGGTGTTCAGGCCCAGTAGGCTCAGTTTTCCAGTCAGGTGCTGAGAAATGATTGTGTTGAATGCTGAACTGTTGTCCCTGTTCTCGCAGCTTGATGAAACCTGAGCCTCAGGTCCAGGTGTTTTTAACTTGAAGTTTATATTTTAAGTTCAATTGAGGATGTGGAGCTGTTTTTCGCTTGGTGTGAAACACATGAAATAATTCAGTTGAAAGCTTTCATTTGGTGATTTACAGTTAAAAAGATGTCTAGACGTCCTAAATGTAGTCCAGACTGCAGGTCCACTGAAGTGCTGTTTATCTTTCGGTTCCACTAAACCTGAAATCTTAACCTGCAAATCACTGACTCACTGCTTATGACACAGACAACAAGAAGGAAAAACACAGCAAAGCAAAATAAAGTATTGAAAAGTGCCCTTTTTTTGGACTGAAACTGGTATTAGATGATGGCCACTGACTTGATGACTTCAATAATCCCGTCTATCATATTTTTCAGCTTGAAAAATGATCAGTTTGAAGTTTTAGAGAAGATTTTTTGTTTGTGCCTTATGCATCACTCGTCTCTCTACCTGTTGTAGGACTCCCTCCAGACACCAGTTTCTCTCTGTACTGGCATTACAGAGACAAACTATGCGTCTCTCTGTCAGGCTGACAGATTGAGCGGTGATGAGAAGCCCTCCTGAGGTGGTTTGTGCTCCATGCATGCATGTGTGCAACTATGTTTGTGCGTGCCGTGGCATTTTATTTGTTTCTCGTCTGGAATTTTTCCAATCTGATGAGTTAAACTGAGAGCAGGAGGAAGCATATGGCGCTTCCAAGTGCAGATGAGTGTGCGTCAGCCATCCAGTAAGGCTGCTTTGTGTGTTTATTGGTGCAATTTCCCATCTTCACTAAGTAGCTTTCAGAAAATGATTTAAATCAAATTAAGTTTAAAGTGCTTTAAATGCTCTAATAAAAGCAAAAATGGCAGAACAAATGTGTATCCCCTCTGCTTTTATAAACAGCCAATATCCTAACGGTTGTAGCTGCAGTTTAAAATCTGTCTACTTATAAACAGCCGGCTGATGGAGCAGCTTTGTTTTCATTATTTACGTTGTTACGTTGCTCTTAAAATTCATTCCCAGGTGATATTAAAAAAGCTTCGGTTCAGCGCCTTTGGAACTGTAATTTCCTCTGCAGCAAATTTGCCAATTTATCCTCTCAGCTGTTTGCAGCCCTGAACTGGAATCCCCATTAACCTTGAGGCTTAGTCATTTTGGCAAATTCCCATTAACCTCCAGAACGAGTTGTTTGGTGAATTCCTATTAACCTCCAGTATTAGTCGTTTATCAGACAACAAAGAAGTGTTCGTGGGAGCATTGGAAACTCATTTCTGGCTCATTTGGACATTTCTCTCGCTCTCTCACTCTCTCTCTCTCTCCCTCCCACAGAGTGAGCAGCGGCGCAAAACACACGTAACAGGCAGGTTTGCGATCTTTAAGGGCTAAACAGATTAAATAAAAGTGGTATAATCCAGAAAAGACGCCCTGGGTTCAAATCAGTTCCAGCTTCTGCCCACAGTCAGCAGTTTTCATCTACATGCACATATTTCTTGTCTTTATAAACGCAGTAAAAAGCCAGTCAGTAAAGACTGCATGTCCTGGTGGTAGATGACTCCGTGAATCCCAGAGGAATGCTAATTTTTCCATGTTTTAGACCAAAACAAACATGGTTATTTTGGTATAAATTGCTGTGTTTATATGCAGTGCAATCTGACCTGAAAGGGCAAGGAAAGAGGAAGAGGCGAGTCTTGAGTCTGACAGAGATCCTGTGTGGAGCATAGATTGTAGATAAAAGATGGAAACGACCACCATGTCTTAGTTTCAAATTTTTATTATTATTGCATGGTGGACATATGTCAATCTCAATAAGCACATTCACCAAAGCATCATCAGGCAAGTTGTAATAGTTTTACCAGAAGAACAAGTTTTTGCAGCAGGTCGTAAACGTGTTTGTTTCTGTTGTAAAGTGAGAAATTTTAACATGGGAGTCTATGGGGAGGCGGCCTCGTGTGGCCATAACAGGAACTGCAGTGTGGGCCACATCTGCTTCAGCTTTTTCAAATTAGCCATTGACACCCACCATATTCATATTCAGCATATTATGAGTGTGAATAATTGTCTGTGTTCACCCTGTGATAGACTGCAGAGCTGATCAGTGCACACCCCACTCTCTTTTGCCCAGTGTGCACTAGGATAGTTTCTAGGACACTATATGGGCTGTAAATTTGATTTTAGCATGTAATTGACAGCCCTAATAGTTTCTAATCCTGCTGAGAGCCTGTATGATAGGAGAGTATTGATGATGGATGGAAGTGCAGTGATCGGTCACACAGTGTTTCACTTTTGCCCCGATAAGTAACAAGTGGCAATGGACTGGATAAATTTAGCAATATCTCAGTAACTACTCATCTCACTCTTTCTCTTGCATCACATATACTTTCTTCATGTTGGCGTCAGTCCAGCTGAGTGCCATCATACAGCAGCTCATAGCTTATTGAATAAAGCAGAAGCCTCAGCGAGTCAGAGGAGATTAGGTTGCACTTGGTGTGTGTGCTTTCCCTCCCGTGTCTCCTGCTCAGTGGTGTGTGTGTCCATCCTCTTGCATTTTGGAGGACTAATCTAAGCATGTTCATGAATCCTTCTATAATGTGGACACATTTCACATAAATTACAAAATGAATGCTCGTTCCCGACAGAGCGGTCAGTGTTATATTTTCTTTTGTTATATATCCTGATTGCAAGAATATGCATCGAAATATTGAACTGAAGCAACGCTGTAAAGAAGAGTGGGTTAGACTGATACAGTCTTACAGAAAACGATTAAGGTATTCGTGCTAAAGGTAGCTCTACAAGCTCCTGATCACAGGGCGAACTGTATAAATTGTCTTATGTGAAAAAAGAGAATAAGAGTTAAATACTCAGATAACTCTACTACACATAGATTTAATCATAGACTTCCGCCTTGACTAAATGAACAGTATATTTTCAAGGATATCAGAACTGCTATATTCATTATTTTTAGTTTCAAATAGAGGCCGCACATTTTGGATACACTGATCGAGAAATATGCAAGAACCACATCTGAGAGAAGGGTTTGTAGAGGAAAGATAGAAAATAGACGGCTGGCATTAAGGAGGAGCAAATGTGATGTTCAGCAGTCTGAGCGATGCCAAACCAGAAGTGTATTAAGGGAGAAAAATGATTATGGGGAGAAGAAAGGCAAATACAAGAGGAGATGAAAATGCGAGGAAAAAATGTCAAGGAGTGTAAGTCGGTCTGAACCCATGGGTTCCTTGTAGTCAGCCTACGGTTGTGAAACTGAGTAAATATGAGTGAAGGAGGAGTGATGGGTTGAGATGCAGCCTGCAGCCTGGCAGTTTCTTAATGTTCTGTGTCATCTCGGTTAGTGCGATTTCCACAGTGATTCCCCCCGAATCCATTCGGCATTCAGGAGAGGATGCAGCACGATGGCAAGGAAGATAAAAACAGCGGCTTCCAGCTGCAGCAGCAGGGCGCACACATTTGGACTCAGACTAGCATGCTTCCTCATGCCTCTAATCAGCCTGAAGCAAGTCTGATTATACTTGTGTACTCATACATAGTTAATTTTCACATGTTTGGACACTCTTTTGACTGGTACTGTTTTCAAATACTGATGGCTTCTTTAAAGTGATGTGATTGAAAAAGCGATGCCTTTGGTGCAGGGGTATTAAACTGCTGTGCTTCTGTTTTTCAGTGGAGTCGACTTGAAAATGTTTGCAGAAGGTTGATAATTTATTTTTATTTTTTTTTTAAATCTAAAGTGGACAGAGGGGAGTAGGGTGTTGGTTTCCTAATTTGTGAGGTAACACTAAAGACTCAAACCAAAAGTGCAACCATAAAATGATTTCTTAAACAGCAATATGATAATGTTTTCACACATTAAAAATCTGGTAGCTGTAGCTCCAGTGGATTTGGTTAAATCTGCAGTAGTTAATGATCCAGAAAAGGCCTAAAATGAACCACAGTGAAGTTGCTTCACAAATTAAATTTTTTTTTTTTTTTTAAAATTACTTATTGCTGGACTCAAACCCCACTCTCCAAAGTCAAAGTCCTCTGCTTAACCAGTTGCAGAGACTTTTCCCCCTCTTTATTCCACTTCATATAACTTAACTGAGCTAGTCTGGAAAGGTCTGTGATTGGTCGGTCTTTAGTCATGGCTTAGATTTCCTTAAACCTGCACCGAAGAAGCAGAATTGAATTCCTTTCCACTAAAAATAGACGAATGGACTAGTGTATGCATTGATTTTAAACATCAGTGAAATATGTTTGTGCTGTCAGTGACATTGAACACACCCATAGTTATATTAGTCTGGTTAATGTTAGCAGTGCTAGCACCAGCAGCCTTCTTTCTTTGCAAGTAAAAGCCTGCACGCCTGAGCAGTGGGTGGAGTGCAATAATGTTACTGGTATCACTGTGGAAAGTCCCCCTTTTTTCTGAGAAAAGCTTATCCAGCTATCTGAATTCCTGAAGAAGATACCAATAAAGCTGTTAATGTCTCAAAAGTTTCATCATCATCAGCTTCTTACACGTTGGTAACAGACATGCTAAAGTCAGCTGCAGGTCCTTTGGTGACTTTGAACTTCAGAATATCAAATATGGGACTCTGTTCATCTTTTTGTTGTATTTTGTGTTTGACAAGGTGGTTCCTCAGATTAGTTGTGTTGCCATGGACACCTTTATATTTTGTACATTGTCTCCATTGAGTTTTGAAAAGCGTAACCACAACTGTAACCACACCTTGTTTGTGTGTTGGTTGTTCTTCAACACGTTGCAGAAGTGACGTCACATGGTCTCGCTGTATTCCTGTAACCCAGTTGTGCTCTGGGATTGAAATTTGGAACTGACTGATTTGGTACTCGGTAGTCACACAGCTGACATGGCATGATGTTTGATGTGAAAAACAAAGAATTGCAGAACTTGGTGGTGCACATGTCTTCTTTTGCTTGTTTAAAAGTTCCCACCACAAAGGGGTGCGGTGTTAACTATTTTTGGCATTGTGCACAAATCAGATCTGACTAGTTAGTTTAACTGATTGGTATTCCCGGGGTTGACGAGTGAGGCCAGGGAAATTTTAAACATCTGGATGGCTGCTCGGACACATCCTTCCTCCTTAGAGGAGCAAAGCCATTGAACAAGTTAATGTCTTGCCATGAATTAAGACCTGCAGGAAATTTTAAATAACTGTCTCAGGATATTATCACTATGTAAATGTGTCAGCTTTCATAAAAGCCACATCATAACTCGCAACGCACAACCCAGGAATGTGTGTGTGTGTGTGGATGGAAGCAGGCAGTAAAGCCCTTTAACAGTCACATCCTGTTCTTAGATGACTTACAGCTTGTGATCTCTGGAGCCCATGAGAACAGGAGCTTAAGTGGGTTTGAAGCATCCTGACAGTGATTGATACCAGCAGGGAGTTCTGAATGCAGACCACACTGCTGGTCCTTATCAGTGACACATCCGGCACATCCAAAGCAAGATGTCAGCTGTTTGCAGAGGGAAAGGAGACGTGGTCTGACTGCTAGTGGGGAGTCAGCAAAGAAGTTCTGTCGACAACCTGAAAACTCTTTCACGACAACACTAAACAGCTTTATGAAATAATCTGCTGTTTGTGTTGGATCCAGATCCTCCTTTGATGTTTAAGAAATGAGCTGCAGGCGTGAGATTAAAACTAAAAACTGGACACCTCCAGTCACACGTGATTCATTGAATTAGTTCCACAAACCTCAGGAGCATTCGGCAGTAAACTGCAGAGAGATGGAAGAACAGTTAGCGTAATTGTTGTTATGGTTGTTTTGCTACGCTGCATCTGTCTCTGTGCTCTTTTTCTGGTCTAATTGTTTTGAAACTGCCGAGTTAGAGGTCTCAAAAGAGCAGCAATATGATCGAAAGATACACCAAGCAGCTAAATTACCAACAGAGGAACTTCAATTTCTTTCCTTTTTACTGAGGCTTTATGGCAGTACAGGCTCTGCATCGCAGTCTTTTCCTCAACAGAAGTCATAAGTTGAAGATGGGAGGGGGGGAAAGCTGCAAATAACACAACAAGGCATGTTCTATACTCGGGATCTCTTCCCAGCATGGTTGAGTCACAAACACAGGCCTTGTGCTGAACTATAAGGACATTAAGAGGCGGGTTTGTCCCCGTACAGCTTTGAGAATCAGCTCAGAAGGCACCTGCACTTCATGAAGTGGACCACATATCTAAAATACAACTCCCTGGACATAAAAGAAGAGAAATATTAAGATTTGAATGAAGCAATGAAACTGTCCGCCTGGACAGTTTGTTGAGATAGTTTGTTGGCGTGGTCTTTGATCGCATTCCTAAAAGGCCCAGATCTCTGCTGGTTCTCGTTCTAACGATGTGATTGAGGATAATATTACGTCTTGGGTGGCCCGTATATCTAATGAACCATTGCAGGAGTTCAGATCTCACTTAAGAATTAGTCCTGGATGTTAACTTTTAATTGAAATTACATTATGAGTATTTTCATTTGAATTTAGCACTTTCACTCGTTGTTGGAGGTTTAACTCTGGGGTAGATTTCTCAGACTGTGCCTCCGTAAACTTTAGTCTCAGTGGAGCTGCTGTCTTTGTAAGCAAGTTTATCATGCCAATTTATTTAGTCTTCATGCCGCGTGCAAGTAGCCTATATTAAAGCTATTCCAGGATTAGCAATAAACTCTCACTCTTTATAGGTTAATAAAGCTACTTTGCAGCTAAACTCATGTTTATTAGCTTTATATTTATGCCAACTTTTCTCTTTCATTTCACTGGAGTTGCAATTTTGGTGAGGCACATTGGTCATTGCTTGGTTATTATGTGTTTGAGGTTCGCTAGACTCGCATGTAGTTTGTGTGAAAGATGTCAACTTGTCTGCAAACACTCAATAGAAACCATCACAGCTGCTGGCTTGGACTTCAAGTGGACTTCAAAGAATTGTAACAGGGATGGCTTATCAGCTGGTGTGTCTCCAGCTGTCTGTGTTCACAACAGAATGGGTCAAGGCTCAAGGATGACAACTGTAAGCTCACCTCGTTTCCAACAGCAGCAGGTAGTTTTGAAGAAAGGCGACCATCTAGAAGCTAAAGAGTTGGATGATTTTGTTGCAAGAAGTGTTTGAGACCAAAGATGGAGCTAAAAGAAGAATGAACATTAGGTGCTGGTATATCTCACTGGGTTTCACAAGCAAACCCATGTTTCTTCAAGCTATGACAGAGGCCATGGTTTACCCGTGCACTTTCTTTCCTTTCTTTTCCTCACTGTCCTGTCAAAATCAAAAGTTGCAGTACATGTGAGAAAAATGCTTTTAACACACCTGCCGGTCAGAGACTCCAAATTAATGCTAAAAACCTTTTAATATGCCGATGTTGTGTTAATAGCATTTGCTGCTGTAGTAGAAAAATAAACGGAACGGTGTGGGGGTTTTTTTGTTTGTTTGTTTTTGTTTTGTTTCGGGCGTTTGGGTTTTGGTTTTTTTTTGCCTTTGCTCATTTTATTTGCTTAAAGAAATCCAAGGAGCTCTGTTGCTTGGTGACGTTTAGATGCATTTTATCCACATTTGTAGCCTGCTCCCACTTTAGGCTTTTCACTTGTCTGGATTTAGATGAAATCAGCTGAACTAATAGAATACTAAGAATGCTTTTGAATTCTGAGAAGCAAGCAGTACTGCAGTGGTCTGACTAATATCCTGGATATATTTGTCCACTGGCTCCTGCTGTACACTGAACTCTTATCCATTTCCTGCCCTAAAACCAAAATGAATGTGCACAGTGCAGCTCTTCTGCAACTAAAGGTGCCAAATAATTTATGACTTTCGGGAGTTTCTCTAAAGTCCAGTGGATCTTTTTTTTCCCTTCTTAGCTCAGGAACAGAAGGGTTTGAAATGGAAGCCTTGAAAGCCAAAAATCTTATCACAGAGACCGAGTAATGGTCGAGTCACTGGTATTGATCAACAACCCTATCAACTTCAGCAGATATATTGTGGTCATTTTTCTGCTATAGGCCCCAGTAGAATTCTTTGTCATTGACCTCCTAAAGTATAGATGACAGGCATTAATGAAATATGATGGGTCCCTGTCTCCGTGTCTGTAAACTGCTCAGTCGTAAAATTAACATTTTGAACAAAGCACAGCTTGAGTAAGAAAAATTGAGCAAAGTTTTTGAGCCAAACCCTTCAGTATTCCTGACTTAGTCCGAACACAGGCCTACAAAACCGCAAGAGTGATAATAAACCCTGTGTTATTATGCCACCCATTTTAACTACTTGAGTTTAGTCCGGACAAATTAGGATTTATCAGATGAAAAGATGAAATGGTCCTCAAGATGGTATTAAAGAAGCTTGATTTAAGAGCTCACAGTTACATAAGCAGACAGGTACTCAAAAGACAGATTTACACACATTAATATTTATCCTGCCTTTCCCTCTCTTGAGCCAGATTTCATAATATGCTTCAGACTTCAGCAGCTTCCTCAGTACTCCCAATAGATCAAGTTTGATTATTTGAGATTAAGGTAAAAAATAAGCTCAAGAGACAGATTGACAGCCCTGAGAGATGGATTAAATAGCCTGGATATTCTACATGAGCATCTTCCAACAGTCTAATGAGTTTCTGAACGGCCAGAGGAAAGAGGAGGTCGTGGGGATGGAGAGGATTTAATAAGACCACCCACAGAGAAACGGGGGGAGAGATGAAGAGCAGGCGGGCAGGACTTTGTTTCACCTTCTGAACCTCATTATGGAAATATGCTACATTTCTGATTGCTTGGCTGCATTTGTTTGTCCCTGTGAGTGTCAACAGCCGATGACTGAGGCTGG
The DNA here is from genome assembly GCA_015107715.1 of Tylochromis polylepis. Classification (NCBI taxonomy): domain Eukaryota; kingdom Metazoa; phylum Chordata; class Actinopteri; order Cichliformes; family Cichlidae; genus Tylochromis; species Tylochromis polylepis. The sequence continues at coordinate 22,221 of VVHJ01032436.1, forward strand.
AAAGATATTAAGTCGTGAACAGTGCAGGGCCGGAAACTGTGGTGTAGAGCTTCTGTAACGTATGTTGAATGTCAGGATTTTATAGCTTTATGAAAACGAATAAGTCCTCCACAGAGAGAAGGCGCAAAGGACATCCTTTTTTACATTTTTTTTTTTTCAATTATTTGTGGAAGTCGTTTTGTTTCCTAGCTGCAGCTGTAGGCCTCTTGTCTTGCAGCGTATTATGGTTCAGAGTTAAACTGGGATTGCAACTAAAAAAAAATTGTTTAATGTTTAAGTAACTCCTGTGACTTTTAACCATAAAGAGAGTTCATGCAAAGTAAGGTGGGGCGATATGTAAAATTTTCCAGCCGACAATCGTTAGTGCAATAAATGACGATGGGCAATATATCAAGCGGGTGACTTTTTAATGGGCGGAGCAATGTAATCGTGCACGGACTGATTTGCGCATTTAGAATTTGTAAGTTTTGTTTGGAGGGAATATTTTACTTTGTTTTCTTATTTGTTTCAGTATTAATATAGCTATTTTTAAAAAATATTTATTTATTTATTTATTTGAGATGGCCAAAATCGCACAGAGGACTTAATATTACGTTGGAGAATTTTATTTTATTTTTTTAAATGTTCGCTTGTTCACATTTTGATTTTTAACGTACTTTTTGTTTAATTTTGTATTTGTTGTTTGGTCGAGTGGGAAAAAAAAAGCCAGTTTCTCTTTGTTTCCTTCCCCACCATTGTGTGTTTTTTCTTTCTTTTTTTTAAATAAAATGTTTTTGTTTTTTTCTGAACATAGGCTACTGCCTTTCTTTCTGTTATGAGTTGGAGTAAATGAATCGCTGCATTTGGGCGCACTCTGAGGAGGGTGCATTTGTTCGCAGCTGGAAGAAAACAGCGCTATTATTTTCGCTTCTCTGAGCTTCAACCTTATTAGCAAACTTGCTCATGGGCAAATCAATAAATCACTCCTGTAAAAACGATCGGTGAAAGGCTCAGCCTATCGTCGATGGTCGATAAATTTGTCTAGTCGCCCAACCTTAGTGCAATGTTATGATCAGTTGCTGAGCTAAGGGGTGGACATAACCACCATAAAGTTACTGGGAACCCCTCACCACCAGTGGTAAAGCCAGTTAGGGTTCCACATACTTGTGGAACTGGAGATAAACCAGTAACTACCATTTTATTTACAGGAGGTTCTTAACTATCCCTAACTATTTGTCAGGGGGGTATCATTTAACAGCATTTCATTTGTAAATTATCTTGAGCTTTGTTAATGTTTTAAAAAGATTAGAACGGCTGTGGAAGTTGATCTTTAGTTACGGGGTTATATAAGAGAGTCCTCACTGTCACTTTTCTTCATGATAGTCATGCATGGATAAGCAAATAATAGCCAAAAATATGTACTCTGGCCTGGGAAGATTTGCCAAAAAGAATAATAATTAGCAAGATATTAGTTTCTGTGACCACCCCAGTGTAAGTCAGAGCCTGGCCAGCTCTGTAAAAGTAACAGTCGTAACTGCAGAGGTGGCCTGAAGAGTCAAGACTAGTCACAAGCCGGCTAACACAAGGAAGTGCATCCATCTCAGTAACAAGCAATGAATCTGAAGAGTGCAGCACTATACTTTACTGTTCAAATATTTATCCATCCATCCATTTTCTTCCACTTATCCAATTCAGGGGTTTGCAGGGGGGCTGGAGCCCATTCCAGCTGGGTACATCCTGGACAGGTCGCCAATCTGTCAAACAGACATTCACACTCACATTCACACCTATGGTGAATGTAGGATCACCAGTTAACCTAATCCCTTGCATGTTTTTGGGCAGTGGGAGGATGCTCGAGTACCTGGGAGAAAATGCACTCCGCGCAGAAAGGCCCTAAGCTGAATTCAAACCCAGGACCTTCTGGCTTCATAAAGCAAGCAGACATTCACCTCTGCAACCAATATTAAACACATTTTATATGGTCTGAATTTACATTTCGTGTTAGTTAGCGAATGTGAGCATACTGAGGTTTTGAACTACGGAATTATGTACCTGTTAACACAGTAACTTTGACCTTATTATAGTGCTAATGTGAACCGCCACTTTTATGCCTCCATAGCATGGTAATACTTTGTCTCGTATAAGTCCAGACAGACAACAAATGGGAACAAATAGAAGTTTATGAATATTCATGCACAGAAACTTGTGAGGAAGCCAAATAATCAAGTTTGAATATTTTTGACAGTGTGATTTTTTTTAATCAGTGAAAATAATATAATTATGCATTAATCTCCATTATATTATTCTTTAATCAGTTGGTTTTTCCTCTATGTGGGGTGGGCTGATCATGACCGTGAATGTGCGTTGCAGGTTCCCAGAGCTAAAGCAGACTCTTTGAACGTGTCGTTTGGTTGAACTAATATTAAAAATCAAACACTGTTTTTAGAAAAAGACAAAAACATCAATTCAGATATTTGGCATTGTTTCTCATTGTTTCAACTCTGACTTTGTGAAATAACTTTAAGGGTAAAATGAAAGTTAGTTGGTTATAATATTTCTTACATGTGAAGCACAGACAGAAGAATAACCACGAGTCTTAAGGCAGAGGCTCCTGCTTTATCACAGACACTCGTGCAACCTCAGTAGTTGGACACTTCATTGCTTGATCTTGAGGTCATGACCCTCGTGCGACCCTAACAGATCCCTGAAAGCTTTTCCCTGCCACAGCTTTGTCTCCTAGATAACGCTCAGACGTGTTCCCTTGTAAAGACGAGTCGCTGTGCAAAGTCATAAAGTCTGAAGTTGGACGTGCCGACAGATCTCTCTGTGGTGGCGTTTGTCCACCAGAACAAAGCATGTAGTTAATTAATGCTTTGTTGCTCGTGTTTTATTGCTTTGAAAAAGAGCCCATTATCATACTGACATTGTCTGAGTGTGTCTGGTTGTTATAAAGTCGTTGCTAATGCTTGTTTAGTTGTTAAATGAGTAAAGTAAGGGGTTCAGTGTGTTCCATATACAGTGGCTTGCAAAAGTATTTGGCCCCCTTGAACTTTTCCACATTTTGTAACATTACAGCCACAAACATGAATCAATTTTATTGGAATCCCACGTGAAAGACCAATACAAAGTGGTGTACACGTGAGAAGTGGAACGAAAATCAGACATGATTCCAAACATTTTTTACAAATAAATAACTGCAAAGTGGGGTGTGCATAATTATTCAGCCCCCTTTGGTCTGAGTGCAGTCAGTTGCCCATAGACATTGCCTGATGAGTGCTAATGACTAAATAGAGTGCACCTGTGTGTAATCTAATGTCAGTA
>VVHJ01032438.1:0-14346 GCA_015107715.1 Tylochromis polylepis
AGAGGTAGCCTACGCATTTACAGATTTCTCTAGAAATTCAGTTTTATGTAATCGTCTGCAGATTATCGTTCACTGTCACTGTCAGAGGTCTGTCTGCGTAGTTACGGATCTGCTCACAAAGATACAGGTCTCAATACAACTCAAACATAAATATAAATTTAGAGATTTAAAAAAAAAATATTTTTACATTTATAAATCTGATCTTGAATTCACACGAGCAACATTTTTAACGCATGACACCTTTCAATGAAGACTGAAGATTGCTGCCGTTTTAAGCAAGAGGCTCGTTGGTTTTCATTTAGTTTCGATTTGAGTTTTATGAGACACGTACAGCACCTGTCTGCCCAGAATGTCAAACCTCCATCCCCCAACGTCAGTAACACATATGCGCTGACGCCATCAGTTGCTTATTCAAAGGGACTATTGCCGACAAGTTCCCCATGTATATCACAACTACCTCATATTCAAGTCACAGAAACAACTGTACTTGATGTTGGACGACATCTAGTGGTGATTCTATATATAACATGATGTGAGCAGTTAAACAACACCATTTCACCATTTTTGTACCATTGTTTTGTATACTGTATTTAATGACATATCAAATACAATAAAACACAGATCCACTGCAACATCAAGCTTTTATAAATATGCATTCATTTAACTTAAATCACCACACGGTGACAATAAATAACGCTGAAATAAATAGTCTCAGACAATTAAACACGCTTTGAGTTGTGAGAATAAAAACACACAAGTTGAAATACTAGAAAATCTAATTTAAATTACTCATGAAGGACTGACCTTGCACAGCCAGTGTGACAAGTGATCATTCCGTACAGTGTACAAAATTCCTGCAATCGCCTTATTAAATGACACATCATGACGAAAGCTAATTTTCACTGTAACGAAAACTGATGAACAAAACAGACATACAAGAGTTCACAAGAGTTTCCCTCGGGAACACATTCACTTATGTATACTGTGATGGATATGGCTTGTAACAAAAGGCTTGAATTCCAATAAATGACATAGACCTGCAAGAGGAGGAGCAGCGTAGTAAACCTAAAAGGAAGGGAGGTAAGCAGACTTATCTCTTAAACGCGACTGCATCTTTTCCCGTTCACACATGGAGCCCATGTATAATCTACCTATTACTCTACATTTGTAAGGCTTGACTTTCATAAAGAATGGCATTGCTTCTGTTACATTTATTTGTACTTGTTAATTGTGCTATATAAATATGTCTCTATAACTGCAAATTAAACTCCCTAATAAAATTCACTAAACGTGCAAGACAGAGATATGTAGTGTTGTTTTGTGCAATTTTCAATCTGACTACAACATCTGGCAGTGTTAAAACAAACAAACAAACAAACAAACAAAAAAACATCTGTCAGATGGCTGCAATGATGCAAGACTGACCTAGTTTTAAAATTAGAATGACTTTTTGAAATAAAAACAGCCAGCTATAGATCCTGGTGGAGGTCGCTGTGTGAGAGAGACTGATAATCCATGGCTGATTTATCTTGATGCCTTTGAGTAACTAGTTTCTGGTAGCGAGCTTGTTGCTGGTAATCTGGGTCCACATTTATCCAGCTGTTGGCCACCCACTTCACTCCACGTCTGACTGGACAGTCGCCGTGTAGGGAATACTCATCTAACTCACCCATCCAACCTGTGAAAGCCAGGAGAGAAGCAGCATTTAAGAAGAAGGAAAAGGTTTAGCAGTTACTGGAGTGTTGACAAATACCAACAACAAGCCTGATGAACTTTTAGACGTACAACTGGATGATTTACAGATTTGATGTTTGCTGCATTGTGCTGACCATTTACCACAAGTTAAATATAATCATGTTAAAAATAAAGCACACCCTCTTTCAATTCTAAGGACATTAAAAGGTCATTAAGTAAATACAACTTCAGATGAACAACAACACATGACAAATTACACCGTGTCATTATTTGTTATTTTAAACAAATGTTAAGCCAAAATGCAGACACAGTGCACTTACTACTTCTATAGGAATTAAGATGGTAAGTAGCAGCAGCAGCCCACTGTTGCTAATCAAATTCAGTTGATTCATTGTTCATCAGCGAGTGTGAGAAACTATAAAAGCAGAGGTTTTGGCAGTTCGCTGGTCTGGAGAATTCAGCTGTGTGTTAACACAATGCCAAAGAAGAAAGACATCAGCAATGACAGGAAGATTTATGAGGACATTTCCAAGACAATTTGAAGTCCATCATTCTGCAGTTAAAAAATATTATTCACAAGTGGAAAACATTTGAAACAGTTGCCAGTCTTCCCAGGAATAGACATCAAAGCAAGTTCACCCTTAGGTCAGACTCTACAGTAATTAGAAAAACCGCGAAAACCCCCATGAACTACATCTCAGACTCTACAGGCCTCAGTTATCATGTAAAATATTAAAGTTCATGACAGAACAGCTAGAAAAAGACTAAGTGTGGCTTTTTTGGAAGTGTTTCTGAGAAAGATCCTCTGAAACCACAAAACTACTGGAACGTTTGGAGAAATTCAAATACAGCTTATCAGCACAAACACCTCATGCCACCTGTCAAGCATGGTGGTGGAGGGATGATAATTTGGGCTTGTTTTATAGCCTAGGGACCCTGTGGTCATTATTGAGTTAACCTTGAACTCCTTTCCATGTCAAAGTATTCTAGAGTCAAATTTGAGCCGTTCTATCTGACAGCTAAAGCTCATCCAAAACTGGGACTATGGGCCTTGTTTACTAATATATGTGTGTAATTGTTCCTACCCTGCACAAAAAATTTGTTCCCACTTAAAGTCATCATCTGATTTATGAAACGCACATACCATAGTGAGCACAGTCTTGTGGAATTTCCAAACATTTGTATATGATCTGCATACTGCCCTGTCCCAATTTTTCTATATAAGGAAACATACTTCCCTCAGGTGAAGCAGAGAAAGCGGAGATGATGATATGGTAGGAGAGAAGCCTGCATTTGAAGACAAAAAAATAAGGAGAAAGTCTGACTGTAGAAAATTAAATAATAGTGTCTGAAGTTCAAGGAGGAAGCCAGAAAAGGTGCAGGTTTCCAAAGTGTTTCCACGGGAGTGACAATCGTTCAAATAAATAAATGAATAGCGACACTCAGGCTGAAATAACAGGAGTGCTGAATATGATTTGCCCCGAGACAGACACTGTGGTTCAAGTAAAAAAAAACAAACAAAAACCCCCCAAACAACTTAGGAATCAAAGGTGATATGAACAAGACGCCAAGAAAAAAAAGAAAACAGGCAGAGGCCAAGGTCCATATAGCCTAATCTGCTACCTACTATCACGTTAGAAACTCACTGCATTAAAAAAAAGAAAGAGAAAGAATCCAGATTCCCTAAGAATTCTGAGTATTCTGAGTACTTATGGTACTTTGAACACTGTAAATATTGACGGAAAAGCAATAATAATTTTTATCATTATTTTTAGTAGTAGTAGTATTCATTTTAAAGTTTTTTTTTTTTGTAACTCGTAAGGCAGCCAGGCTGTGATTTCTTCATACACATGGTCAGAGGGACTTCTAAATTTGTTCATAAAGAACAAATTCAGGTACGAAAATATTAATCAATCACAGATTTTTCTGTTTGTCCGTAAGCACTGTTAGTAAATGAGGGCCAATGATCCCAAGCACAGCAGCAAATCAACAACAGAATGGCTGAAAAAGAAATGAGTAAAGGTGCTTCAATGGCCCAGTTAAAGTACAGACCTCAACCTGACTGAGATGTTGTGGCAGAACCTTAAGAGAGCTGTGAATAAATAGACAAGTGCAAACCTCAAATAAATGAAGCAATGACTTAAAGAAGCATGAGCCAAAACATCCTCCACAGAGACGGATAAAGTCACAGACATGTACAGAAAACACTGACCTCAAGTGACTGCTGCTAAAAGTGGTTATACAAGCCATTTAATCATGGGGTATACGTTTTTCATACACTGCTCCTGCTGTTTGGCTTAGTGCTTTTAAAAAATAATGACTGTGTAAAATGTCATGTGATCATGTTCATCTAAGGTTGCAGCTACCTAATTAAGACTGGAGATTGTGGACTAATATGTAAAACCTTAGAATTGAAAGAGGACACATTTTCTTTTTACCATGACTTTTTAAATCATACAATATGTTGTTAAGTCATTGCCGAACCCCTGCTTTTAAACCTAGCTATTTGTGTCACGGATGTGGTAAGCTCTGAGGTTACATGAATGCTGTCTAATGTCATGAACGCTGTCTAATGTCACACTGAATGATTTGTAATCCTGTTCATGAAATGATTTGGTTGTAAATGAGCTATTGTGTTATACAAAGAATTTTCCTGCCACTCATTCAGATGTACAGAGATTATTTTGTCACAATTCAATAAGACTGAAATGAAACTATTAAATAGCAGACAGATCAGCATACTGGACTGCTTACTGGCTGTGTGTGTGTGCAATAAATATAGCTAATATCTTCTATTCTTACCTCTACCATCAGAGAGATGGTTGTACCACAGGAGAGCTGTCCCAGCAGTAGGATTAATTCTTAGATTCCCTCTACTACATGTCTCCTGGGTGTCTGTTAAATCAACTCCATCCTGAACAAGTGCCTAGGACACACAAAAAAACCCCCTAAACTGTAAACAGCTTCTGTCTAATCTAGTAAGTGTCAGATTTCTTGCCATGGCTCATCATCTCTCTGAATTATCAGAAGCAGATGTACACAGTGGAAAAAGTAAGGTACAATATGACGGCACACTCACCTGCTCCTCATAGGTGCGATTGTCTGCCACAGGAAAGGTGACTTCACCACCTTCTTCTACAGAGGTGAGGTAGAATAAAACTGTAAGATACCTGGAATAAAATAAGAAAGGAAGCAATAAATAGAGATGCAAAACAAACAAACGAAAACAAACAAACAAAAAAGGTTTTCCCTCTGTGAAAAGGGATATTGTTCTGTTACACAAATACCATGAAACTGTCTGACAACAACCTGTTAATAAAAGTGCATTTTAAGAGTATGTTGTAAAAAAAATAGTTACATTACATTACAATAGAAAAGATACATACCGGCAGGGGACCTCTGTGAGAGCAGATGTGTTTCCTGCCAATCGTGTATGCGCACAAGTTGTCTCTGAGTTGGAAGGGCTGCTGTCATAGTGTGAATTACTAAAGTCTCCATGTTCATAGCGAATGACCTGCAGTGGTTCGCTCACTTCAACTAATGCAGAGGGCAGACGTGTCAGACTGGTTACTCTGTGTAAAAGTAAAAAAAATACAAAAATACAAAAATACAAATAATAATTTGTATAATGATAACACATATTAAGATTTCAGTTACACCAGTGTGGGTGAGTAATGCCACGATAAAGTGTGTGTGTGTGTGCGCATAGTGACCTGTTCCTGAGTGTGCGCAGCACATGGTGAGATCCTGGGCCTTGGAAAAGCCAGGTATGCTTGCTCCTTTGTTTGAACTGACTATGAAGCTTCCCACTTTTCTCTTGTCCTGGATGCTGGGATTCATCATAAACATGCCTAAAATCCCCCAATGTTAGCATCCCTGCCAGACATACACATAAGTAAGACGAAACAAGTCTTTCAGTTAAGCAGTATCATGATTTCAGTTTCAGTATGATTTATTTTTGAATTCTACTAGAGGAAACAGTAAGCTATAACAGCCTCCATTCTTTCTTTTCTTCATTTCCTTCTGCCTTTGTCTGTAAAAATATGCTTTAACTCTCAGCAAAATGATTGTCTGGTCCCCATCAGTTCCCCTGGGAGATAGCGTCCCAGCCGCAACAATAGCTCTAGGGTGCCAGAGGAGAGATGGCTAGGGAAGGGGGGGGTGGGTTGGTAAACCAAAAAGTGTGGAGGAGGGAGGTGGGGGGGATACAGGGTATCCGGGGGAAAATTAAGAAAAGGGGTTGGAGAATAATCGGTTTTTAATGAGATGGGACGAGGCACATCCGGACTGGGATGTGTAGAACGCCTGGCACAATGCTATCAGGTCAAAAGGGTGTCACTCTTCTTCCTGCCTTGCCACTCACAGACTCGCACGCAATCACAGCCACCAGTGAGCAGTTAACTCTACTCTTACCAGTACACAGCCACTGGAGAAGCACTCACACACAACTGAAGGAGACTAGCCTAGTAGATTTATTAGTTACACACTTGAATTTGACCTGCACTTATTTACTGAGTACGTAACAAGTTTGCTGAAAGCAGATGGAGACAAATTTCAACCAACTAAAAAAAAAAAAGCAGGATTAGATGACATGTTTTGACATTACGTTTTCTAGGTTTCAAATATTTTAGGGACAGGTTTCAAAAAGCCCAATCAGAACTGAAAAAAAAATAATATTTTGAAATAACAAAGGTACAACATGGTGGTATAAATATGAATTGATTAGGTTTTAAACAGTGTCTTCCAAATTAATTTCAGTTACATCTTTATCCAATTATGCTTTTCTAAACAGAGTCACTCAGAAAAGAAGAAATTTAGAGACGTATATTTGAACTACATGAGCACAGACCTGTTGGACAGGATTCCAGACTGGTCAGTATCTGCCGTAGATTGTCGGGACTTAACCAAGTGCCATCTTGAGAATGTGAATGACTCGCAATCTAGAGGAAAGACCAGAGTGTTTTTCTCATCTCAACAGAAAGCAAAACATGTTCTGACAGTTCATCTAATTTTACATTACATAGAAAATGACTTTTCGTTGAAATCAATTTTCCTCCTGCAACTGCAGATGCACAATGTTTCTCTCTCATCACCTCCTGCTTCTGAAGCAGCCCGTCTTGGTTCAAGTCCAATAGACTGAAGACCTCTTCTGTGCTGAGAGAAAGCAGTGGCTGGTTTGACTCCTCTTGTCCCTGGCTGGATGCTGTTGCCTGGCTGTCCATTAAGCCCTTGAGCTGAGCCAGCTGCACCACCACACGGCACTCCTCCTCAGACAGGAAGCCAGGGATCTCTGACAGGAACATAAAGACAGTAGTAGCAGATGTTACGATCCACTGGAGCCTTTGGCACATGTGTGTATTCCATGCTGCATGAAATACCAATTTATTTCACATTATCTAATGCACAAAGCCATTTGTTTGTCCATTACAAATTTTATAGGGAATCTAAAATTTCCCAGTGAAAAAGAAAGAGATTACAAATTAATTCTAACAATAACTAAAGTGAAGAATGATGATAGCTGATCTAACAGATCTGAAATTCAAGGTTTGCTCAGTGATTTACATTACAACTCAAAGTACGATCAAAGTACAGAAGATAACTGATAAAAAAAAAAAAACATTTTACCCCCCATACAGTTTTTATAGTCACAACTGGGCTGGGGGCTAACAATGTAGGCTTACAACAAACTGCTTACACAATGAGAATAATGTAAGCTTCTCCTCATTTACACATGGCATGATTTCTTTTATACTTCATATTAAATCAAGCTGCACTTCACTCAAACAGTTCTCAATTCCATACAGACAATTTGTTCTAATTAGAATAAATCATACATATTCCTCTATTCCCCCCCCCTTTTTAGTTTATTTTTATATTATTTTATACTTTTTATTTTGACTCTTTGAATCTTATGTCTCTAATGATGTGTTAGTTCATTCTACATTAGGGTGATGCCATCTGTAATAACAAACTGCCTTATAGTTTGTAAAATTAATGTTTTTCAATAACACAACAACAAAAAGGAGGTTCCTAATTCTCCTTTTTGGCTCTAAATATTTCTTTCAGCAGGTCTACCTGTGTTTCCTAAAAAATATGTTACACCAACAAAAAACTAATTACTCTTGAATTAAATACAGTATAAAGGCAAACATTACAAATGTGATTTCCTATAATTCATCCATGTCTCTCAGTCATTTTCCATCCTAATAAAAGGCTTCCGGCAGGTCTGGCGCTTGTACAGTAGGGGCCTTGTTTGTCACCCGTGCCTTTTACACTGCACCCTTGGTTAATCCCCAGTCCAGTCAAGCCTCATTAATCGTGACAACTGATATGAATGAAGGGAGACTGAGCCTTCCTCTTCTCCCTCCCACTGCTGTCTCTCTTTCTCCCCCGGAAAGGAAGTGACCTGCTTGTCTGAACAGGAATCAGGCCACGGCTGCACAGCAGGACAACGCCAATTTTATTTGCATCCTAAGCAAATGTTTATACACAATGCAAAAGCATGCACTTTACTATCTGCACATGGGTCTCAGATGTTCTGTCATTTTAGGAGAATTTCTGATTAACTTCTCTTGAACATTTCTTTGTGGAAAGTTACCTCCTCCTCTTTACTATTAAGAACAATATAAGTTTCAAATGAGAAATAAGTATTTATTTAAAAAAATGATAGATAAATAAATAATGCATAAACAAAGACAACAGAGAGAAACAAGGTAGTTAAGTGTGGGTTGAACAAAAATGTGGGTTGGAAAGAAGTGACGGGTTTCACTAATATCAGGGACTGCATCTGCCTTAATGAAGTACGCAAATGCCAAATGATTAACCTAGCTCTATAATACACACTTATATCTGCTGATCCATGCAAGTGCATCCATGTCTCGCTTGACATTTTAATATGCACCCTTCTCCTTTTCCTAACTGTTCTCTACACCACCCCTTACCCCCTTCCTATGCAGATCTGCTCACCACCCACTATAAATACACCTATTTGGCCATCCTCTCCAAAACTTTCACACAGCGATCATCAATTACTCAAAAGAGACACTTGAGGATTTCTCCTACTTTTTGCCTTCTGAGCTGAAGAACTTTGTCCTCATTAAATATCCAGAATGTCCTCCCATTCATCCTCCCTGCTATTCATCCTTCTGCTTGCTGGGCCTATTATTCTATTAGCGTTGAGTCCCGGGAGAGTAAGTCCAGGGCTGGAGGAACGAGTGAGGGCAGAGGGTAAGGTTCAATCTGGAGTAAAGAACAAGGGACACAGGGCAAGTATTGTGGACAACAGTGAAACTGGATTTGGAGATACCAGTGTTTCTAAACCAAGAGTTTTTCCAGGAGGGGATGGTGAAGTTCTAGGAGAGCCTGGTATTACTAACTTCAAGTCCACACTTTCTATCAGCGAAGACGAACTATGGGAACCCAGCAGCTCCTCTCGCTGTGTCTCTATCCCATTGGGTATGGCCCTGTGCCAAAACATTGGCTATAACACTATGAGGATGCCTAACCTTCTGGGCCACGAGACTCCTGCTGAGGCTGTACAACAGAGCGCCAGCTGGTTGCCACTCCTTGCCAGAGAGTGCCACCCTGATGCCCGCATCTTCCTCTGCTCTCTCTTTGCTCCCATCTGCCTTGACAGGTAAGTTTTCCTATATCTTTTATACTGAAATTTTTTTTTTCAATGTAATCTGACTTTTTATAGGAACCGTTATTTTTTCAAGCCATTATATCCCATGTTTTTGTTTAGAAATGGACTGGATATTGTAATATTGCAGGAGTCATGATCGCTGAAGGCAGAAGATAACCACAAGTAGCTCCAGACTTATTAACAGAAATAAAAATTCCAAAATGCTAGGTTAATGAAAATGTTTAGGGGCACAGTCATCAAGGGATAACTCTTTTGACAACTATGCAAACTGTGCAGCAGTCTCAGTGGGAAAGCCCTGGTTTCACAGAGAATCCAAGCCACCCAAAAAAAACTAAATCTCCTCTTTGTCACATTAGGAGTCTCAGATGTGAAGAACAAAAAACAAGGACCAAATCTCTTCTAATCAAGTGTTGTGTTGTCCAGCACTGTGGTATTGATTTCAACCCCTTCATCTACTAATTGCTGCCCATCTTCCCTCTCCATCTCTTCTTCATCAGATTTATCTCACCCTGCAGGAGCTTGTGTGAATCCGTACAGGACAGCTGCGCACCGATCATGAGTTGCTATGGCTACCCATGGCCCGAAATTCTGCGGTGCGACCAGTATCCTGCGGACCATCTCATGTGTATCTCCTCCATCACCAACACCACCGCTGACACAGTGGGGCGTAGAGGTGAGAAACTGGCTACGCAGACACACCTGCTGACGCTAACTTTATTCAACGAGTGATTCAATTAGTGGTTTAACTATTTCAGCACCACAGGCAAGCTGTCGGGACTGTGAGCTGGAGGAGGCCTCCTCATCAGAAGATTTACTTGAGACTTTCTGTAGGAGTGATTTTGGTGAGTACCAATATATATATTTTTTATTTCAATGAACAGTAAATGTGACTAAGGACTTGTGCTTATCTGCCATCTTCCCAGTCGTGAAACTACGACTGACAAGGCTCAAATACAGCCCAGTCAGTCTATCTCAGTTCTCATTGGCTGGTAAACTGGACGTTCTGAAGCAGGGACCCTTGTTAGGTGGTCAGCTGCGCTCGCGCATCGAGCTGTGGCTGGAGAGAGATGCCACCTGCGTGAGGAACATGACACGCCAACACCCACGAGGCGGCACCTTTCTCGTGACAGGAACAGTGCATGGGGAGCGTCTGGTGGTCAACAAAGCTTTCGCCTGGCAGAGACAAGACAAGAACCTGATGGCAGCTGCACGCAAGTGGAAACAATACCGATGCAGAAACTAGGATTATATGTTCAGTTAGAAAAAGTCGAATAGCTGACTTGAACTGAAACAAGCACTAAACAGCTATGGTTTGGGGATAATGTTTAGAATTAAATCATAAGCCTGTAAATAAACCTTTTCTTGTTTCATTTGTTGTTTTGTTGGGGTTTTTTCCAAATCATATCCAAACTATTGGTTACAGAAAAATTACCAGACAGTAAGAGGATCACAACTACAGTGCTCAGTCAATATCAGCACCGTGTCACTCAGACAGAGTAGTTCAAAGAAATAAAAGATGTTAAATAGAAAATTTACAGTTTTTAAAATTTCTTTATACCTGGTCTTTATTTGCATGGCTTACCAAAGAGCAATGGTTTCAGACTAAGCGTCTTCATTTCATGTGTTTTGTCTGGGACAAGGGACACCCTCTGAACATGTCCAACCTGCAGATGCACAAAAGACATAATCAGAATCAGCTTTATTGGCCAAGTATGTGTACACACACAATGGTTTTTCATCGCTCACAATGTACTTAGCTGAACAGACAAACAATAACAATATATGGACCATATTTCCAGATTTATATGTGCAATAGTGCAAAGTGCAAAAATGGTGGAATAACAATAGCATAAACAAGGGTTGGATAACTGGCTACTATATTTTTAGTACATGGTCATTGCTATAGCACTTCTACGTCACACTAATTACTTTACATGTTTAAATACTTCAGGTTGGCCAAATGCAGTTAAAACTGTTTTACCTAGAAAAAAAATATGACTTAACTTTACAGGAAGTAATTATATGGGAGCAATAACTTTTCAGTCGAAATGTCACACTATCATACCGATATTGTGCCCGTTTCTTACCCGTATCCCCTCAATGCGAGGGAGACTGAAGCTTTGACTGTAGTCCTCCACATGCAGCTCTCTGGAGGACGGGGCAGGATGGGGTAGACTTTTCCCATTATCGCTGTCAGCAGCTGAGGACCCTCCGTCTCCACTCACAAGATCCCCGGGTCCGTTGTTGTAGTGCACGTAGAGCAGCAGGGCGATGACATTTAGGATGTAAACATGAAAGAAGACCATGACCACGACGAAATAAGCCCGAGAGCAGACATTACTCCTTTGGATGTGCAGACGAGTGGAGCGAAACGGGGAATTGTAAGGTAGAGATGAAGGTTCGTCACTGTCGTCAAATTCGTTCTGCTCTTTTAAATATTCCTGAGCGGCTTCCATGTTATTATTATAATTATTATTGCACCAACTGAGAGCTGGATATAAATATGTATAATTATTGTGTAAAGTTATTGCAAATGTCAACCAGGTTTGGTTTGTCTGATAGCTCGACGTTAGTAAACCTCAACTAGCTAGCTACCTATGTAGCAAACTCGGCGGCAAACCTCTGACTGTTCCGAGAAAAATAAACCTTGTCGTGTCTGCCGCTTTCAGCCAAAGAAGTCAGACAGCTTCGTGCAAAAAAGCAGTTATGCCCACATCCGTGTACTTTGTTTAAAATATAGTTCATCATTAACTGAAGTACCCTAATCCGCCTTTAGCTAACAGATGCGCTGCCCCTGACAACCTGCCTAACAACAGGACGGACAAGCCAAAGAGTCACGTTGAGCAGGTCGTCGCTTCGGAGGCTTTGGTAAATCCATAGCGGCCTCTAATGGCGCACAGTCGAACAAAAAGAGCTTGTATTTATTTATTCATTTTGAAATATTTTCGACTTTTCTCTAAGCTTTGCTGAGCTACTTTGGTGCCCGTGATTTTACTTCTTCAAGCTCCACGCAGCTGACCGTCTGAGAGGTTTAGAGAGGAACTGGCTGGTGCAACAACTCCTAGACAAGTGAGTGCAGTAATTTTTTAAAGCTTCATACTGCCCTTTTAACGTTTTATTACCTTATAAGCTGTAAAATGTTAATATGTAGTAGTCAAATAAGCATTCTGGGAGAAAAAAAGTGCATTATTCCCTCTAAAGTGTAAGCTAAAAGTAAGCTAAAATTTACTCTTCGGGTTAAACTCCTGGTAGAAGTGCGTCTTGCTAAACAACAACCATATTGAAATGCCTCTGTGCATTTGTTGGACAGTTATTTTAAAGCATTATCTAACTTCACCTTAATTTTAATTATCACTGAAACATAACAAACACAATTGTATAATAACAGGTTCAATTATTCAAAGTCAAAAACGGCTTAAAAATGTTGCTAACTTTTTCCCAAAATAGTATTTTAATAATCTTTCCCCCCATTTTGCTTCTAACGTGTTTGATTATATGAAATTCAAAGATTTAATTCCATCAGTTTTTGAGTATTATGCATCTATTCTATAATGTCTCTCAAGCCAGCATAAGTAGTCTGCAAAGGGGGAGGTTTCAGAGACATATGCAAACAAAATCAAAAGCAGCACCTGAGATATTTTGATTCTGGAAACTTTTCTGTTGTCTACATTTTACTGATTAGTCATAAAATAAATGCAGTCTCAAGCCATCTTTTAATTAACTATGTTACACTTTAGCTAACAAAATCAATTATCACAGCTTATATTTAATTAGAAGTATATCTTCATTCTCTAACATAAGCTGTGATTTGTCTTCAGATAATACTATTATGCATTTATTCACTTATTATACACTGTTTTTTGAATGCATAGCTATAATTTCTGCTTAATAAAAAAGATCATCATATGATAATGTATGGCTTATGAGACTGTACTCTTCAGTCTGCTTAAGAGTATTTTGTACTTTGTTAAGCAATGTTGACTTTATTGTATTATGCTGTAAAATTAGTCAAGTTTATTTGCATATAAGCGTGGTGAGACTGAGATGGTTTGGACATGTGCAGAGGAGGGAGAGTAGATTTTCTGGGCAAAGAATGTTGAAGATGGAACTGCCGGGCAGGAGAAAGAGGAAGACCTTTGTGGATGTAGTGAAGGAGGGCATGCAGAGGGTTAGTGTGACAGACCAGGGTGCTAGGGATAGAGTGAGATGGAGGCAGATGATATGTTGTGGGGACCCCTAAAACGAGCAGCCGGAAAATAAAAAGAAGATGGTTGTCATATGCGAACGTATTTATTATAAATAGCAAAATACGTAACAACTAAATGCCAAAGTAACAACTTCCTGTTCAAAGAGGAAGCTTAGTTTATATAGTTATCATGGCTACCTAATCACAAATAGCTATAGGAGAAATAAAAAATGCACACCATACAAGACCTCTGGTCTCCTGAGGCCTTGTCAAACAGCCTTTTCACTCTGAGACTCTTTCCTTTTGCTTTCTTTTTAGTGCCATTTACTTCAGCTCTATAAGATATATTTGTTTATGGCATTTTCTTTTGGCAGATTACATTTACAGGATAGAATGTGTATGGTTTGGAAATGTACAGTGTCCTTGTTGATGTTAATAAGAAAAAATGGCATATCTGGAATTATATTACTTGATCGTTATTATGATTTGTGTGCTTTTGTTTTTTAATGCTTCTGAAGTTCACACTCAAATGTGTTTATTATTTAATTTTATTTCAAAATGTACTCTAAGCTGTAGTTGCTTGTTTTGTTACAATAAGTTGCACAGAGTTTAGCAATATTCCGGTGCAGTTTTAGCAACCAGACACAGTTTTTCTCCTTGTACGCATGCTAAGTGTACAGGGACTACTTTAAACCGTCCCTGTAGAATTTGCTCCATTGAATGAATTTGTCTTATACGTGAAAGCAGGCTTCTGCTTCTTGCTTTAGCCACGTGGTGGCGATGAAGTTCAGCAGACAGTTATCCCCATCAACTGTTTGCT
>VVHJ01032438.1:14366-33056 GCA_015107715.1 Tylochromis polylepis
GTCATCTATGATTTCCCACGCAATTGGTGGGGAATCCAGGTGATCCCCTTGAAAAACAAAGGGATCACCTGTAATAACGTATCTTTTTAAAAAATATTGTCTTCAAAAGCATGCGAAGCTGTTCAAGTATGTTCTATAGTAGCCACCTTAAAAGGAGAATAAAGCTGATAATGTTAATAAGGTTATTACTGCGTGTAACGGGATTTTTAAGGAGTGTAATTACCCCCCCCCCACACACACACACACACACTCAAAAAAAACAACAACAAAAAACAAACAAAAAAAGCCAAATAAAATCAGTCTGATATGAAGGCTAAATTATTGATTTAGCATTCACAATTACGAAACTTCGGGAGTGTTTGTTTGATGCTGGCAAGCGAAACTTGGCAGTATTTCCCTTGATGTGGATGCCAACTATGCAGGGGTGGATTATTCTGCTGAATTTCCATAATATCCATGCATTATTCACTAGGAATTTTCTCTGAGGTGCATATTTAGATGGGAACGGGGCTTGGATAATGAAAGCTAATTTCCCCGGTGACAGTGCTACCCCGAATTAATCTATCTGACCTCCCCCTTTTTCCTGAGAAAGACACTGTTGTTAAGAGTTGGTGGTTTTGGGGGGTGGATGTTAAAAGGCTCCGATACGCACACGTTCACAGTCTCTCTCACACTCGCACACCCCTTGCGGTGTTTTCCGGGATCACGCCACTGCTTCCACTTGGGATCTACACAGCAGCAGCAGCGATATGGCTGATCATCACCGGACGGGACGGTGCAGTTTGTGAGCGAAAGTTAACGCGAAAAATGAAGTACAGCGGATCAGCTATGTAGCCGTCCAGGCGACCGGACACTGCGACACAGCGTACGGCGCTCCGATGCGAATTATTTGAAGGGTTGGAGGCGATCTTGTGTATTTTTTTGCAGCAAAGTAGTTGGAGGAACTTGTCGCAGTGGCTTCATCCCAGCGTGCTGCCTGGATTACCATACAGAAGTGGAACAATAGTCTCCTGCAGCAGAAACACTAGCAGGTCAGTTTTGTTTATTTTTTCGTTTGTTTATTTTCGGTCGTGTCGTCGTTGTGACTGTGTAATAACCAACATCGGTAGCCAACCACGGGTGTCCTATCACCTGACGTTCCAGGTGGGGTTATTTTTCGAGTCGTTAAACAAAGATGCCGTTTATAAGTTGGCGTGCCCGGGGTAAGTCTGTGTGGAACTGCTGTGGACAGATCACTGCAGGAAACTGAATCGCAGTAGCAGATAAAGCCGATAAATGGCGACACGGGCACCAAAGTCCAATCCAAATCTAAGTCCCTTGAGCAATAGAGCCTAAAGTCTGGAACAATTTCGGCGCCCTAAGCCGTGTAAATAGACACTTAAAGGTCAGGATAGCGTCAGAGATGACCCCAGCCCCCCTTTCCATAGAGTTTCTGAGCTGGCTTGGCGGATGTTTAACTTTTCTTTGCCCTGCCGGATTCTCTTCTTACCGGATACTCGTGTCAGGAAAACACGGGGAGAGAGGAACTGGCCGAAAGCGCAAAAGGCCTGGAAGGTGGAGGAATCTCCTAGCCAGGCCCGAGCCGGAGCGCCACCGTGTATGTTTGGTGTGTTTTCTGTACGTGGTGCTGTGTGAGTGAGGGGCTGCTTTGCTGCTCACATGTGTGCGCTCTGCCCGCAGTCACGTCGAGACTGTACGGGATATCTCATCCGCATATGTGACAGTCCAGTGAGAGTGTGCTGCGGTCCTGCAGTGCTGTCGATAACCTCGTGGATGTTCGCCATAAACCCACACCGCACACGCTGAACAATTAACGCCACCGGCAAACGCAGGGCTCAACATTATTTCTTCAAAGTGTGCTGGGAGTATCAGTGTGAGCTAAATAATTTATGGACATCTCAAAGTGGGATGTCCAGATTGAACACAGCGCGCTTCCGTTACTTCTTTTGCCCTTGCAGTGCACCCCGACTAAAATAAAATGACACTGATAAGAACAGTAATAATCCTGTATATGTATTTTAATTTGTAGTCATGATATCCTGACCCTTCTATTCTTGTTTTTGTTTTGTTTTTTTTTGGGGGGGGGGTTTGGCAAAGGGCTCTTTATTTCAAAGTCGGGATGTGTTGTCAGGAAATCACTACGTTACATAGTAGGAAGAATCTTCTTGAATGTTGTTCATTTTTTAAATCGAATAATGTAGTTTATATCCAGAATAGTGTATTCTTTTTCTTTTCTTTTTTTTAAATTGTTACATAATGATAACGTTTTGGATGGAAAGTTATTCAGAAGTTAAACTGTGCCAACTTTCCATAGATGATAGTATTGTAATGTAGTGTTCTCTTAATGTTCCCAAATGAGCTATTCGGATCTACTTCTATGTATAGACCTGCATTTATGTTATTGTACCATAATGTTATCATAATGTTGTTATGTCTGAAGAAATAAGTAAGATATATTTGCCATTTATGTATCTAGAGTCTGTTTGTATTAATATCATGATAATGATTTCAGCCACATTGCAAAGGCTGAAACGAACATGTACTAATCTTTCTGTACTTTCTCTGATCCTCATGAGCCAGATCTGCCAACAATCATACAGTCACACTCTCTTCTCCTCTTGTGGCACATAACGACATTCCAGATCTTTTGCTTAGTCTTTTCCAATATGTTTTATTTGTTTTGAGTCTCGCTGTCCTTGTTCATTCAGCTTCTTTCTGTACATTATTCTCTTAATCTGTCTCCAGAGATTCAGATTTAGTGATGGGATGCAGACAAGAAGCCCTTGGGTTTATAATGAGAAGGCACTATTGTCTGGGTGGATGTGTGTAGGATTCTGTAGTTGGGCAGATTTGTGCATTACTCATGCATCCCCAGGCTGCTGTGCAAAAACAATGTTGTGGCATTGGAGTGGCACTGAGTGCCTGTTCCACTCTGCCACATTGCATGTGTGTGCATGCATGCGTATGATTCATGTGTCATTGAATTTCAGAATAACACTTGTTTATTTCTGATGAAAAGAAAAGAAAAATAGGTGCTGGATGTAAGACAATACGGCTGAAGAAAATGGAGACCATGGTCTCACAAACAGCTGAAATACTGTGTGTGTGTGTGCATGTGTGTTTTGTGAATGTATCGGACATGCAGCTAGCTTGTGTGTATATTACACATTCATTGTGCAGGCATCAGCCCTGTGGTCCATTCACTACTTTTCCTCTGAAGAAGGCATAATTGGCATAATCTTAGAGCCAAGTTGGCTGAATGATGCTCTGTGATGCCCTCATCCCAATAAGTTTGGCAGGAAGTTTCTGAAGCTGACACTGGCATGTTTGGGTGTCAGTACTGAGAGATGCAAATTTTGAATTCTTAGCTTCTTCTTTTTCCCCCCCTCTCTCTCACTTTTCCTTTTCTCTTTACCTCATAGACAGAAACTGCGGTTCCAGTCTGGGCCTGTAACCTAGCAACCCAAATGGTGTGTCTTGAATAAATCAGACTGTTCCTCTTCTTTCCTCCTCAGGAGTCTTTCAGTTCACCTCAACTCCAGGCTACCACATCCATGCAGCCACCCCACACATGCATGTGGAAACACATATGCACAGTGTGGTAGAAAGTCAGAGGTTTTATCTTTTTCCTGCTTTATATCAATTACCCCATTGACCTTTGATCTCTTGTGTCGTTTTATTACACAGCCCTTCTTAATGCATATGAGTTTATGCTCTGTATTGCTTTCAGAGCTAAAACACCAGTGCTTGTTATGCTTTTGAATGTCCTAGAGAATGAGTGTAGCCTTTGTCATCTGGAGTGTGTCCCTCCATTAAGTGGGAGTTATGCATATCAGAGTTATTTGTGGTTTTCCAGGTGTCCGTCTGCACATGCTGCAGCCTGGAGCCACATTTCCCATCTCATTCACTTATGGGGCTCTGCCAACTTCTTCACACTCGCAGCTCCATCTGCACCACACAAGACTCAAAGTCCAGTGCATAGTCAAGACATTTCATTCTTGACCATCACTGATGCACTTACACACTCTGAAACATCTGAAAACATCTTATATTGTCATTAAGAATGAAATGTGGTATAACATTAGTTGTATAGCTTTATTACACAAAGCTAATTGAAGATTTAAACATACACAAATATTATCATAATGCCAACCATAATCTGAAGTAGAAGAGTTAACCTTGCATGTTAACTGGAAAAAAATTCTGTCTGTATCTTGAATTTCCTGAAAAAACATCTTAAAAACAGCAAAATTTACAATTTAAGGAGGATTAAGTAAGTTATATTTCCATAAAATGAAATATTTATAATGAATGCTATGTGTTTATTTTGTGTAAAAGTCTATTAGAGGCACTAACCCTTATTTTGTTGTTCTATAATAAAACTGGAAATCTTAACTTACTATACATACAGAGAGTTCTAGAAGTGTTTCTCTGTATGACCCACTGGATGCTGAGATTTGTGTTACTGTCTATGCTAATTCAACCCAGATAAGACGAAGACTGGGAAACTGGTTATTGTTGTCTGCCTGTGTGTCTGTGTCTATGTGTGTTTGCTTGCCTGGATAACAGCAATACCTGCCTGTGTTAATGATAACATTGGCATTTATTTATCTGGGTAATAGGCAGAAAATTATATCTCAAGTGTTTCCCCCTAATATGACTCATTTATTCCTGAAAATTTATGGATAGTCACTCCAGGGTTACGTGAGGAGAACCCAATCTTCTTGTCCAAGCAGCCGCCTTCTCTAATGAAGTCTGGGAAAGCATGCAAAGGAGGATTGGGGGGGATTTATTGCATACTGATAATCCATTTAGTGCATGATACAAAATAAACAAGTTACTTTCCTTTTGCTCTTTTTTTTGTTCCCTTCCTCAGCTTTTATTTATCTTCAAAGAAAAGCTTGCAGCTAAGGTGTAAACAACATCTAACTAATCTCATGTAAACTGGCAGAGGCAGCGTTGTGAGCAATAGATACTGTCCTAAGCACATCTTCTGGTGATAAAAGGCCAGTTGTCCCCAGCGCTAATGTTTGAATTCCCTCTGAGCGCTGGTTGTCTCTAATAGGCCTGAAAGACATAGAGCCTGAAAGGATGAATGGCTTTTGTAGAGGCCTCCAATGCTGGACACAAAGAGAAAGGCAGTGGGTGCAATGTGTATTTGTATGTGTGTGTGTGTGTGTGTGTGCACTTCTGCGTGCCAGCTCACAATCCCTTATGGGTTTGATAGAAGGAGCAGGAAGTGGAAGGGAGACAGGAATACTCTGCCATAGCTGTGCCTACCTTCAGGCCATTAAGGCAGAGAGTAGAAGATGTAACAAACTGACTTCCACACACAAAACTGCACACATGCAAAGGCACATTTACTGTACATACACTCATGAACCAGACAATAAATGTCTACTGAGAGGCGCCCTAAACAATATATAACTTTGAAAGCTCACTGAGGCTTACAAAGAGGTATACAAGCACAAATACACACAGTGTGGGTTCACCACTGAATACGTAGAGCACTTTGCTGTAAAAACGCTATGGCCCTTTGTCCACATTTATTTTAAGGATGGGATACTTCTATCCTGCAGATGCATAGACATTGTGCGGTATTTAAAATTAACTTTCCATCAGAGCTGTTTAGTTATCATGTGAACACCAGGTTAAAATGTTGGAGGATTTGCTATAGATGTGTCGATGTGTCATATGATAGTACTTTAGACTGCAGTCCATAAGCCATTAATTCATTGCATGTAGTTGATGGAACACCCAGTGAAATGCTTGTCAATCACAGCTCATCTGGGAAAGCTGCTCTGGTCTGAAACCTCCGGGAAGCTGCATTGTCAGCAGTTCGGTTTTATTTTCTGTACTTTTTTTGTTTGTACATTTCTTTTTCTCTCATTTTCTACCCCTCTGTGGGTTTCTTCAACTCATTCTTTGTCTTTTATTCTGGGATGTTTGCTCTTGGGATACATAACAATGAGGACACAGGCTATATGAGCAAATTGAATCTCTGGGAGCTTAACGAAATGTAGAAAATGTGCACGGGTTGCACTGCAGTAGTTTACCTGCACAGTGATAGAATAACAGGGTGGCATGGATGTGGTGGTTGCCGATGATGATAATAACAGCTCTGAACATGCTGCAGGTAGTGATTTTGATTATATAATTATAATGAAGCCGGTGCTTTTCTTCCCCCTCAGGCCTGAGGGCCCCGGTGGTGTGACTGAGAAGATGGACAGGATGAAGATCATCAAGCGGAGGCTGTCCATGTCTCTACGCAGCGCTCGGCCCGTCGATGACTCTCTGTCCGAACTTGCAGAACAGATGGCCTTGGATGAGGCATCCACAGCTAGGGACAATGGTGAGAGATGTGAACAAGTGCCCTCACATTTGTAAACGCCTTAGCAAGCATCAGCACTCAGACATACAGTATGTGTACAGAGGCCTATTTTTTAATTAACAGCTCACAAAACCAAGTTCATTTGTTAGTCAAATACAGTGTGTTTGTAATGCTCAGTTACGCTACACTGTGTGCACCTATCTATATACTTGAATTACAGTAACACAGTTCACAGCAGAAGAAACAGACAAACAGTTTATACTGTCCTTATGATAAAGAATAGATGTGTCACCTCCATAACCCTTGTAGGAGTTGCACAGTGTCTAGTCTGACTCCAGCATCTGTTATGCTGAATTTCTTTTCATGCAACTGCAGTTATTAAAGGACACTTGCTCTGGTTTTGCAACATTTCAAGACCTTACGACTTCATTTAGAGCTTTTTTTCAGTACAAGAAGAGCAAGCAATAACTAAATGATGGCGTAGGTGGAGAGGGTTAAAGCAAAGGTCCTTTATGATGGATGAAGGTCATACAGAATTAAGGCAGCAGTTTTTTCACTTTTTCTCTATTTATGTCATTCATTTACACTGATGCCCTCCTAGAGATAATAAATTTCTTAATGCAAATATCCCATAAACTGTATGTGCCTTTGTAAATGTGTGTTTATCACTTTTTTTTCCTATCCACTACTCTCATAAAGTCATACAGACATGTATATGCTAAACGGAAACACATCCACAGTAGCCTCATCTACTTCTATAACCCATTGGAGCCATCCATTTTAACCATCATCATCTTTACCACAATCTTCATCACAATTAACCTCACAGTTCATTTAATTTAAACATTCAGTCATCAAGACTGAATGGCAGTGTACACTGGAAATGTGTGGGAATTCCCAAATCTGTCAGAAGTCAGACACACTGTTTGTATTTTTTCATGTTTTCACATCAGAGAAAGAAAATGTCTTTGCTTCTAGAAGAAAGTCTGAAAAACAGTGTCATCCTAAGACACTCTGGGTGCCATCTGCTGGGCATCGTCCATGACTGCAGGTCCCACTTGGGAAGAATCAGAGACCTTGCACCCAGACACTATCTTTGTATGTGTTTGTGAGAACATAGAGGGAAAGGAGGTTGTCTCAGCTTTGGCAGACAGTTTTGTGTCAGCTCAAAAACAAAACAACAAAGTCTGAGTGTTCAAATATAGCTGTGTTCTGTTGGCCGTTTGGCAGTTTGGATTCAAGGAGCGATGGTGCTTGCTGTTGCTGTCACTACAGCTCCTGGGCTGCAGCATCTATAGCTCTACCCCATTCAGTTTGCTCAATGGCTTCTTTCTCCTTTTCATTCTATTTTTACATCCCTTGCTTTTGTTTTTGATAGCTTAAGCTATGTCATTTCCAAAGAGTCCAGGTGGCAAGTGAGAGAAGGAGTGGAATGGAGGAAGTGATGAGGAGAGACATTAAACTTTAACCAACTGCTCTACATCACTACCTCCTCCTGTCCTTTTCCCTTGCTGTATCCTCCCCTTCTCCCCCTGAGCGCACAGACTTCTCTCTCTATATAAGTCAAACTGTACAAAAGAGCGGAAGAAAAGAATTCTCACATTTTTCTTGCTAATGAGAAGCAATATTAAGGCTAGTGCTGACTGCAGATCCTTTCTGTCAGTGTATTACTGGACCAGTTAGTTTGTTTTGCTTAAGTAAAACAGAGTAAAAAGAAATTTGAGTGGTAAATTTACCTCCAGCGCTTGGTGATTTGACTGAAATTTGAAGAGCAATTTGAAGAGAATTATTTGAAACCTAGGAGATTTGTCGTGTGGGCTTCCACCTACACTCTACTAACAGAATTCATTAATTTCACATTAACGTGTGTGAAAGAAAGCTGTCAGGACATGTATGCTTGCATGTAAACGTCCTCAGTTAAGGTGCTTTGCTTTGGAAAACTCAAGGAAGGATTTCTTGAACTCTAGGCGTTCATTTTCCTACTACAGACAACCAAAAATGTCTTGCAGCCCTTACATCAATGATTATTATTACTCCCATACCTCTGTGGCCTGTCTCCTACAGTGTGTCTGCACGTTTTATGTGTTCATGTCTGCATTTCTTTCTACCGCTACTTCATTGTGAGTTCTATGACTCAACAGATTTTCCACTATGCATGTACACTTTCTATTTTCATTTCTGTTTCCGTGCTACAGCGGCTCCTCACATAATTACAGAATGATTACGGCATGATTACAGGAGCTGTGTGCATTCCCAGCCTTTTATTTATTACTACATATTGTACTGTTCCTACATGTTCTGCTACCTTTCTGTTCCTGTCTCTGTGTGACTTTGTGTCATCTTTTTTCTTTTTTCTCTTCTTCTCCCATTCCATTTTACAATTCCTGTCATCTTTTTCTCTATTTCACCGTTTTCTTCCTCTTGCCTGAACCCCTTTCTCTTTTTTTGGATCAACCTCATCCCCTTCTGAGTTTTCTGTTCTCTTTTGCATCCACTATCGGACTCTATTCTATTCTGCTTTTTTTTCTCTTTCTCCTTTGCCGTCTGTCTACATTGTGAATCTCAGAGCCCATGGTGGTGTGCTCTATACACCCTCCCGCCTCCCATAGCGCTCCCTCCTTCCTGCGTCAATATGCTGGTCATCTGGGCCGCACCGCCCTGCGCAGAGAGCCAGGTGGGGGGCTAGAACGAGACAGAGCCTTCCTGAGCCTGCACAGGACTGGATCTCTGGGTACACACACACACACACACACACACACACTGACACATGGAGACCTGTAAGCACACAAAGAAACATACGAAAGGTATTGAATATTCATGATTATTCATATTTTATGCTGCTCTGTATGCCACCACAGGCATTTAATTGAATTGTCCAATATATATGCATTACTGTACAGCGCACCGCTTATTTTTTTAATATTTTGCTTCTAAGGAGCGGGACTTTTCTGTAATTTTTAAAGTGGTCTTGAGCGCTAGTTCTCCAGGCTTTTTGGAGGTCTTTAAATTTTTCTTTGGGCATTGGCTGCTTTTTCACTCGTTTATAGTCCTGTCCTTGACCATGTTCAGAGGAATGGTTTACTTGTTTCTTTGTTTTTGTTTTTTGTCTGTTGAACTATTTAACAATAACCTATGAATTTTCAAGCATAAAAAATGCACCAAGCTCAAGGATGAACCATTATTGTGTCTACAGATAATAGAAATCTTTGCAAAGTTCCAGTTTTAAATTGATAGTAAGCTTTGTTATTGGTAGCCTGTCTAAAAAAAAAAAAAAATCACATTTCTTTAGTTGAATCTATAAAAAATAACAAATATCACAGTTTGTCAGGGATAAAATAGTTTATAACTAGCAAAGAACTATTAACCCAAGACCTGGCATATTTCAGCATGGCGTGCAATGTGTCCTTTAAAAAATTGAGGAAACTGGAAAATGAGGCTGCATCGGATTGTCAACCTGTCCAGGGTGTATCTTGCCTCTTGCTCTATGGTATCTGGGATGGGCTCATCCCCCACCCTCCCTGAAGTCTCATCAGAAATGGTTTTAATGGAGGGGTAGCTGTCAAGAAGTCATTCCTAAGGAAGGGAAACAAGGAGAAAAGGATAAGGTATGCTAAACTGGACAAGAACTGGATTGAAAATCAGTGGCAAAAGGTCTTATAGAGTGATAAATCCATAAGACAACATTTTTGGTTTAAATCATCATCGGCGCAGATGAGGTCAGGAGAAAGGTACAATAGTGAGAGTTGACAGTCATCTGGTTTGTGGCTGTATTTCAGCTTGTGGTGTTGGATATTTTAACTAGATTAATATAATTATGGACACAGAAGAGTACCATCAGATTTTGATTCACCAATGCAATACCATCTCAAAAGTATCTGAATCGCATACACATACACATACGCAACATACCTGGATAGAAAAACTCCCAATGGAACATTATTTGTTATGGATTGACCTTAATGTTACTGAAGTGGTGTAGAATCGTCTTGACGTCTTTGGAAAGTCCTTTAACAAGCCTGGAGAAATATTCGTGAAGACTTAAAGAAACAAGAAAACTTGCCTAAGAGAGTTAACACTGTTTAAGATTAAAGGTGGTCGCATTAAAACTCATAAGAATTGTACAAACTCTGTTTCTGCCTTTCATAATGTATCTCCACTTACGTTTGCATGTGTTTCCCATTTTCCTTGCAAAATACAGCAAAATGAGGCTCAAGACTTTTGCATAGCACTGTATAAAGTGCTTATTATACAAACTGGCTTTTACAGTTACATCATAACTTCATGTTCAATGATGCACCTGTATAAAAAGATCAGATAACCACAGTGAACATTGCTGCTTTGACAAGTCAGTGTTTTCAGTGTCATTCAGTCACGTGTTTTCTGTGTGTTTTGCCCTTTTCTGCATGTGAGTGTTGTGAGCATGAGCTTTGTGTACAAAATGCATCTGAGTGTGAACAATACAGAACTTTGTGAAAGCGAATTAGGAAGTAATAAGTTACACCTTGTCCTTGCTTAAATATTTACTGCTTTAAAGATTTAGAAAAAAAGGAAGCAAATAAAACGCAAATGACATGAAGAGCAAAACCAGACAGTCGCCCTGGAAGGCACTAGAAGTATATGCACCTTTTTACCTCAACTTCATTAGAAACATTATAAGAGTCAGTTGTGCATTTGGGTTTGTAAAACTGGTTATCTTTATCTACTTTTTAAAAAATTTAGTTAATGCTGAGGTCATATTAGTGGTACAGATGATCCACTAGGATTCTGAAACTTTTTGTTGCAGCTATATAATATATAAGCCTTGACCCACACAAAATATCAGGCCAGAGTAATACTGCCACCTCTGGATGGAAAAGTCACATATTGAACTCTTGTCAGTTTTGGTTTCTATAGGCGAGTCATGTGTATGTGTGTGTGTGTGTGTGTGCATGTCTTACATGGTTTCACTGAGTGTAAAACAGTGTTTACTGAAACAACTTTTCTATCCTGGCAACATTTACTATGAGGGTGGACAGATAAAACTCTAATGACCTTAATCCAACATTTACAAACACGCACATACAGCACATGCTCACAACAACTCACAAGCAATTACTTTTTCCTTCTGTCTACATTATGTAATGTGGTCTGTGGCTATATAGATCCCTGTAATCTCATTTCCCACCGTGGCAGAACGGCTTATATCAGGAGCAGTAGGGCAGAACGTACCGAGGAAAAGAAAGTCTGGGATGGATGGAAAGAAAAGCTGAAGATGATGATGCCGGAGATAGGTTTCGAATGAGATAAAGCTTAGAAAACTGTGATTTATGAGAGAATGAGAGGTAGAAATGAAAAAGAGCGTGAGGAGGAATGGTAGGAGGGTTTTTCACATCGGCTCCTTCAGGAGTCACATCAGACTTGTGCTGTGAATACCCTGCGAGATGGAGATCGACCGCAACGAGACTCCTTGCATTCGCTGAGCTTTAGATGAAGGGAACTATACTTATAACAGCAGATTATGGTTTGTTGTAATCCTGTGTGCTGGGAATATGATAATTAGACAATGCTTGGTCAAAACTAAAAAGATCCTAATGAAGAAACAGATACTGCAGCATAGGGGAGGGTTCTATTTGATTATTTTATGTACTATTGCATGGTGCCTTACTTGTATAATAATAATGCTGATTTTTTTTTTCCCCAATTTGAATATACTGATACTATATTTTTAAAGCTTATATGTCAACATTTGTTTTATAGAAACAAACCAAACATTTCATTTCATTATTAGATAAGTGTAAGAGATTTGGGGATATTTTACATATTAAAAAAGCTATCGATGTTTTCTGGTAGAAAAACTATGCATTGGTTTGTCTACCATCTTACCTTCTTGAGCCCACAAATTGTTGATCTGGCAGTGACTTCATTGTAGGAAATCCACGGGTGCCACTGAGTGTACAAAAGCTCCTAAAGGGACATAGACTTGACTCAGCCTAGAAAGAAAGCTACTCTATTATTTAGGTCTTGATAAGGTATAGTTTAAAGTATTACGAGGTACTGTGTGTGTGTGTGTGTGTTTCCCACTAGTTGGTCTCGCTGACTCACTGTGTGCCACTCGGCAGTCAGAGCACGTTGCACCCTTTAATAGAGTGACATGATGATGCAATCTCTTGTTCCTGCTGCGCTAAAGAGATTACCCTTCCTTTCACTTTTTCCCTCTGTGTTTGTATAACTTGCGTTGTATATACTATCAGTTTAATTTAATACACTTTTAATTTGTGTAAATGGGCTGTGGGGTTATATGTTTTTGGCCAGGAGTCTGAGTCCAAAAGGTATTACAGGTTTGTGATATCTGTTGCTATCTGGGCCAACACCCACTCCCAGCACACTGTACTTACAGTCAGGAAAGATGAGCAATGCAGTTTCAGTGTTACTTCTCACCACTACCTCATCTTTTTGTCTTCCTCTCTCTGTCTCGCTCTCTCTCTGTCTCTCGCTCGCTCTAATTGTAGTTACACGGTTGGGGATTAGCTGGTCCTCCCGTCTGTTTTTACTGCAAAAGGACTGTGCTAAAAGCTGCCTGCTTTTCTCAAAACCCATCTCAGGCTGCTGTTTTTCAGTACTGCTAAAGAAGTCTCCTCTTGTTCCTTTCCCTCCCTTTTATCTGTCTCTTTCCCCCTGCAAACATCACAATACTGTATTTAACCTCCAAATAAGACCGGAATGGTGCAAAAGATAAAAGCTGGTACCCTGTTAAGACCACCCTTATCTCCACCCATACCACGAGAGACCTCCTTGTCTGTGCCAGGGATTTAATGTAATGCATTAACGCTGTATTAATCGCTGTAGTCCTCTGCCTCACTGCATACACTCTCAGCCATCCATTTGCTCACTCCCAGATTGGTTTTAGTAAGAACAATGGAGTGGACTCCTTTTATGTAGTTGGTCTTATAAGCTTTTTATGTGTGTTAGGGTGGCTTGCTGTTTGAGAATCCTAGGGCTGAGGGAAGGAAGATGTTGCTAATGAATGCATGTATTTTTCAGAGCTGCATATATCGGGTGGGGGTAGGGTGTGGGGTTGAGATGTAGCCGGCCAGCATAAACTAAGCTTACAGTAGGCTCTCTGGTCTTAGTAATTGAATAATGAGATTCCTTAGATGAAGATAAAAGGTTTAGAGGTAATTACTGCAGTCCAAATTCTCCCACCCTGCAGCCTTGAGAGGTCGCATCTCTATGTATGCCTGTTCCTGAGGGTTGTTATATGCACTTTGATTTTTACTTATTTGTCTGGAGGCACACTGTAATATTTATGATTTAAAAAGGAGATGAAAACAATGCGGAAGCTCAAATGTAGTTAAGAAAATTTGGTTTAAGACAAAGTGGAAAGATAAAGTGACAGTAGCTGAGACCTTGAGGAAAGTAAAAAGCTTTGTGGAGGTGGCTGCAAAGCAAAACAGAAACCTGCCATGTATACAAGCTGCACTTGTGAATCTAATAAGACGGGGAAACAGTGATGGCTGGAGGGTTGAGAGCTTTTGTTCTTGATGTTTTGAACAGCTCATCACAGTACATAAATACGTGTCTGTTAATTTTCTGTAAATTACCATGACTCTGTACATAAATCGAACTGAGTATACTCTAATGTTTAAATAAGTCATTTTGAATAAAGTAACCTATCCAGATTAAAAAATGTTTTCAGAACGTGTTAAGAATACGGTATCTCAATGATCCCAACATATTTACAGTGTCTAAACCAATTACAAAGTTTGTTTAAGTCCTATTAAGTCCATCATTATTGACATGTAGGGTGTGTGAGGCTCTCCACATGAGCGTGTTTGGTTAGCTAAGGCTTACAAGACAACCCGATCACTGGCCTTAAGGGAGAGGTGGGGTTTTATTTTGCAGTAGTCGAAAATAGGTTTTTGAAGTGTGAATCCTTGAGAATATTATTCAAAATGATGGCATTTGACGCCTTATCATGTTGACATTTTGGATGCAGTTGTGTTCTCTAAACACTTTTCCAATGTTAGTTATCACGGATGTAAGCAAAGTTTTAGAATTTGGTAGGAACTGGAAGGATTAAGTCCTGCCAATATCCACTGACTGTTGCCTCTAGCAATAATTTGAATCAGAGATAGTAAATACAACCATTGTTATTCATAACTGTTATCAGGTCTCGTTCTCTGCTACAAATCCCACCACCTACGCTCAGTATTGTTCTACCATTTCTTGCTAACACATGAGAGGCTGTATCTACGTCAGGTTAGTTGTATGTGCAACGATACTGAGCAAATTGTATCCTGTACCAATTAAGTACAGAACGGTACTGTCCTCTTCAAAGAGTTAATTATATTTCAAGTATTGCTTGAAATAGGAGCATTGTCTCTGGACATTTTGAGCAATTTTCACTTGAAGCAGTAAATTTCCAATCCCAAGTCAGGTTTGATTAGGAGCGTGCTGCTGTTCAACAAGGTTGTGCAACATGAATTTGTCCCTTGTGTGAGAGGTCATTGGGGACTTGTAGTATAACATCTCAAGGCATCTTTTGAAAGAGGATATTCAGCAGTAATGACCTGAAGTATGTTGCGTCCCAGCATGCCCATCATGTGCCAGCACACAGTGCATTGAAGATGTGGTGTTTTGGTCACAAGAGGACATTCTTGCAACTTGAACAAACTTCAACAAAATGAAAATCAGGTTTAAGGAGGAGATCCAGCATGCATCGCAGAGCTACAAGTGCAACGTAAACAGGATTTTCAGGGATTCATCTAAAGACAGCCTTTGCACTAAAGTGATCATGAGATGCATCAAATGATGACCTTCAAGAAGTAATTGACCAAATTTAAATCTGGTAGCATTTTTGAGTTCTACGGGCCAGACCTTTTGATCGCACCACGTAAATGTAACAAATATCAACCCAATGGTCCCTCAGTTTTTAGAAAAATAATCCTTAATCAACTCCTAATGCTTTTAGTTTTGTTTTTTAATAGTATTTTGAACTTGCTGTTAGTCTGTATAAATTATGTAATTGTCTGTTTGCTCTCTAGGTGTGTCTAATAGCCATTAGTCAATAGTCAGCATCATGTGAGTTGTATTTGTAATAGTTACTCTGTGTGCAGTGGGATGTGCAGGAAAGAGTGCGTGCTTGCCATGTCCTGTGTTTCATGTCAATATAGAGGGACCGAGGCAGAAAGGGGAGAGCGGAGAGAATGCCAGAGGCATCTCTCTGAAGCCTCAGGATTTCATTTTTCTACACTAGAGAGTGATAAGCACAAGGAGGGAGGGTGGGTGGGGAGCACGAGAAAGAGGTGGTGAACAAGATGGAGTGCAAGAAAGAGGCCGATCAGGCAGAAAATGTCATCGGCTCGTGAATAGAAAAAGAGGATGACTGTACTGATATTCAACACCATCTCTGGACCCAGACAGTGATACCAAGAAGTAGGGAGGGAGAGATAAAGACAGATGGAGGAGGGAGAGAGATGGAGATTTCTATCATGTGAGAGGGAGGGGAGTAATAGCAAGGTGAAGGGAGGGAGCAGGAGGACTGACAACACTGATAGCGGCGCCAGAGGCAAGGAGGGACTAAACGGGAGAGGGAGTGGAAAGAAGGAGAGCAGCAAAACAGCCTGAATAGAGTGGCGTGTTGAATAACAGTGGAAGAACAAGGAGGACAAAGAGAAGAGATCTGCCAGAGATGCGGAAAAACATCAGCAAAAAGAAGAAAAAAGAATGCAAATGAAGAAGTCACAAAGGACAGAGGCAAAGGGAAGGTCTGGCTGTGTTTTCCTTGCTGGGAGCTGCAAGTTAAGTGCGTTGTGAGTCCTTGCACACAGTCCTTGTTTGTGTGCTTGTGTCCAGATGAAGACAGATGATGACAGAACACCTGTTATTCTGAGATGGCAGATTGTAACAGTTTCTAGCTTGCACGTGTTGGACCGTCTCTGCAGCATTTTGCATACCTGCACAGTGTTTGACCTTCCTCAGTCAGCACGCAGAGAGTGACTGCAGAGAGGAAAAAAAGGAAGAAAGGAGAGGGAGGCGAAAAGGAACGTCTGCTAAGAAAAACACACAGGAAGAGAGAGAGTGTGTTAAAGTGGAGTAGCAACCGAGGGAGTTGTTGGATTGTGATTAGTGTGCCTGTGCAGTCTGCACAATTCCTATAATGTCAGACCTGTTCTCTACTGCATGGGGCTCTTCTGGCAGTACAGAGGTAGCCTAAGGATTGGATTTTTCCCAGGAAGCTTTGATCTACAATCAGCTACTGCTACTTAAACCTGGGTGCCACCCACACTGTTTGATTGGGTTCCAGGACTTAACTGAAGTGGGTTTTTTTTTTTAAATGAAGTGTTTATTTGCATTATTAAATGCACCTTCACATGTTAGTGCTTTAAACCCACTGGAGGAATGGATATGGCAGACAACCTGCAAGGATGCTCTGCCCGTGTTCCCAGAGTCGGAGACCTTAAAACGGGGGAGGTTAGAACGGGAGAGGGGGTAAGAATGGTGGAGAGAGACACCCCATTGAGACTGTCACCTTTCCGTATGCTTCGAGTGCTCGACTCATGCCGGCCTCCGGGAAACCGTATTGGTGAGTCTCATCACTGTCATCTTCTTCAACAAGTAATCTACATCCTGACTTCCATCCTCTGATCAGATTTTTGTTACAATATAGAGTTTGGATTTATGTAGAAGGCACATATTTGTGGCGTACATCAATACATGCTACGTGTCTGTATACTTTTATTTGACTCTGTAGGACATTAAATGAAAGAATGTTAGTAGCTTGATCAAGCATGTTCCAGGTTTTTACTTCATACTTAGACACAAGTAGAATCTGCTCATCATACATTTCTGAACATCTTAAACCTATTACTGTGAAAATATGATTTGCTTTGCATGCCTGCTTAACTTGCAGCATGTTGGCCCCAAGCAACGTGCTTATCTACAGGGATTCTATGAACTCCTTAGAAGAGGGAAGAGTTCGACAAGTTCTTCTTTTGAATTTTTTATTCATTTGCTTGTCAGCACAATGACTGCAGTATCTTTTTTCATGCTGCTCAGGACAAATTCAAAAAGCACGATGTCCTGTGCTTTAAAAAGAGTTTGAGAACTCTTCGCCTGAGAGCATGAAAGAGAAGTGAAAGGATTCAGTTCAAAGCCTAAGCCTATGGTATTGCTATTATTGGGTAATGTGGATGTGGACGGTGGCTACGAATACTACCTGTTCCCCCCCTTGAGCATTCTACTGAATTCAGTGTGTGGCCTTCCCGAGTGAGGGCTTATGACAAGAAATCCTAATATTTTTGCTATTCCGTTAAGGCCTTTTCAAGTAAATCTTCTTTTACTTCTTTTAATATTCTTTCCCCCAGATTTTCCTTTATATTTGAAGTGTTGCTATCATGTGCTGGAGATAAATTCTCAACTAAGGAGTATTTGCAGAGCAGAGTGAAGTAAGGATACTCCTAAAAGTAGCCCACTCCCTCCTCTAGACAAACTAGCAGGGAGTCAGCAACCCTAACTAGGCCAGCTTGGCTCCATGTGGGGAGGCAGTGGTAGCTTGTGACATTTACTGTCTGCTCTTAGGCTTCTATGGGAAAGGGACAGAAAGAAACTGCAGAAGATTGAAAAAAAATGTGAGTAGGAGGAATGTTTAGGATGGAAAGCATGAAGAATGTAACATAATGGTATGATATTGGAATTTTACTTCCCTGGTCAGGTCATCCTGTTTCATCCACCCACATCTGCTTGACTGTTTACATAAACACACAAGATCGGGACCTCTCAGAAAGTGAGAAAGACATGTGATACTCATGATCAGTGATACTTACTCATCATGAGTGTGTGGTTGTGCGTGTATCTGTCAGTAGATATCCTGGATCAGTTTCTCCAGCCTGTGGTGTCAGTTACCTTCAGTGTAATGTTTCACCATCATGATTGTGAGGGTTAATTCCTGATTCCTGATACGACAAACGACTGCTCCATTTTCTTACAAAGGTATATCCATTCCCTGTATCCTTGTGTCTGTCTTTGAGGCTGCACACTATACATCAGACTTGGAGGCCCACTATTCAATTCAATTCAATTTTATTTATATAGCGCCAAATCACAACAATAGTCGCCTCAAGGCGCTTAATATTTGTACAGTAGTCCGTACAATAATAGATACAGAGAAAACCCAACAATCATATGACCCCCTATGCGCAAGCACTTTGGCGACAGTGGGAAGGAAAAACTCCCTTTTAACAGGAAGAAACCTCCGGCAGAACCAGGCTCAGGGAGGGGCGGCCATCTGCTGCAACCGGTTGGGGTGAGAGAAGGAAAACAGGATAAGGACATACTGTGGAAGAGAGACAGAGATTAATAACAGATATGATTCAATGCAG
>VVHJ01032439.1:16213-31590 GCA_015107715.1 Tylochromis polylepis
GGGGCTATTTGGATGAAGGTTTTAACTTTTAAAACAAAGTTGCCTTGAGTGTAAATATGTTTGAATTACATGTAAAACTTTAAATAAGGATAAAATTGCATGCAAACGGCTTTTGATCGCCGAAATATCACTGCTTTGGATTCTCATAAACTCAAACAGTAACAACCAACCACACTCAACAACATGCTGTAATTTGACTCATTAGAAACTGCACTGCGTCCAACCCCAAAGGTAAACCCAGTTTAACCCCTGTCTGGAACTAGTTTCGTACATTTCATTGCTGTAACTGATTTGAGGCAAATAAGCTCTCCTACAAGAGCCAGAGAACATATTCACATTCCATTACAGGCATTTTTGTGAGTTATTTCCCCCTCAAGTGTGTAGAACACAAGGCCCCCACAAGTGGACAGACAACTGGGATGTGCAAATTCTCTTCCATCTGTTGCTTTTCACTCTCACTGTGCTGTAACGTCCTCACACACAAACCACAGCAGCTTCAGAGCTCTCTTAAAAGCAAAAGAAAACCAGCTTTTCTCAGCTGCACTGTGGTTCCACTATGAGCATAAAGGGATGGACACAGTCAGCAACAACACATTAGATGTTAGATATTTGTGTGAACAAGAAGTTGACTGGGTATACCTAACAAATCTGTATGGCTGTGTCAGGTTATAGACAGGTTTGGTTTATTCAGTTGACTTAAAACTGCTTAAAACTAAAAACGCTGCTTCTTTTCAGTCTTAAAGGGGAATAACACGTAACACGCCCATATATGGCATTCCCAGATATTCTCAGTCACCTTAATGACCCATAAACATGCGCAGACCGGGAGGGAGTGGATTTTTACACGAAATTTATTGGCACAGTTATAGCAGCAATGTGTTCTTGTTTATTTTCAACACTGATCCCATTCCTATTTTTCAGTAAAAGCCCCTCTCAGGAACAAACGTGTTTTCCCCCCCAAAAAAAAGCCAGTACTACTTTGTAAAATGTAAACAAAAACATTGTGCACTGATTTGCTACGCACTTAAACTCCACATTGCAGTTAGACTGGTACAAAGACAACATGCTGACACTCCTGGTCCCTCCTGTCTGTGTTAAAATGTTAATGCTCTTGCGCTTCATGGTTTCTGGATTCCTCTTGCTTCCTACATCGATGGTTACCCTCCCTCATGTTTCCACATGTCCTGTGTGACATTCACAGACTGTTTGGGTTTTTTTTTTGTTTTTTTGCCTTGGCCAAATAAATGCCCCGCATGTTACTTGACTGCCCGCCTCTGCGTCTGGAAGCTCTACACTTCTCTTATTTTTTTTATTTTTTTTTGACTGCATGCACACAGCCAATTAGGTTCATTAGCAAAAGAGCATCTTGGAGAGTGTCACTCATATAAAAAGACTAGATCTACTTGAACTGTTTAACAACAGCACTAAGGAGCATAAAAAAATGCAAAGAACTGGAGGATTTCATTATCGAGATTACATAACAGCCAACATGCCAGATTTCTGGATATTTTCTCTGGGCTAAAGAACTGAAGAACCATCCAGCAAAGTTTAACAGGAGTTGGAATCCATGTATGTGGGCTGGGCGACTTAAGCTTTCTGTGAAGGCATCAGTAATGATATTCAAGAGAGGCCCAAACCACATCCTGCACATATTACAGCATGGCTCTGTGATTAAAGGGAATGTTGTCCTTGCACAATTAAATATGCGTCATACGATTTGCATTTTATTTACATTTTATTGTATCCCGGCCTTTTTGGAAACACGGTTTGCTTTACTCGTGACATTTAACTAACACAAATGCATGTGGCAAAATGCTAGATATAACAGTTTGAGCTCAGTTGAAGTGATTGTCAGCGCAAATGCATAAAGTGCGTATGCACACAACACAAAGAAAGTGAAACTGACTATAGTCTAAATCACCAGATCTGCTTAGCTGCTGCTACATTCTCAGTGGTTTAGGATCAAGAGATACTTGCTGTTCAAGAATAGCTGTAGAAATTATTACAATGATTATGTTTCAGGGCCTAAAGGTGACAATGACTTAAAATAAAATAGATATTACAATACTTTTAAATGGTAACACAGCTGTACCCAGTGCTCAGTGTTGTAGCATGTTATTACATCGCAAACTGTGATGTTGGGGGGGAGTAATACTGTACTTTTCTGCCTTTTTTTTAATAGATAAATATGTTAAATACATTCTGTGGAAGTATTTTCAGAGGAGAGCATTAACAGCCACCAAGCAAATTTAAAAAGACAAATTCTGGCCAGTATTGCACACCGGTTTTCAACTAGCTCTGACACATCAGCCGCTGAACTCTGCCAACACCATAGCAGGAATATTAGAACATCCACTTGTCAGAAGACCAGTCCAAGAACTCCCCGTCTCAGTAGAAAGCGGGGTTCGTGTGCTCGATGACACAGCGCCGACAGTGGCGTCTGACGAACCGCAGAGCCTCCGGTGACACCTCGCAGTCCTGCACGTTGAGCAGCTGCAGCTCGCAGCAGTTGGCCGCCAGAGCTTTGAGTCCTCTGCCTGTTACACTTTCGCAGGCTCTGAGACTGACTCGCCTCAGGCCTTGGCAGTACATGGCTAGCTGCTCCAGCCCGCTGTCCGACACCAGCGGGCATTTACCGACATCCAGAGACTTGAGTCTGGGGCAGCTCCTGGCCAAGTGACTCAGGCCGTGATCCGTGAGCCCCTCACAGCCCCTCGCATTCAAGTAGCGCAGTCTCGGGCAGTAGCGAGCCACATAGCGCATGCCTACATCTGTAATGCGGGTACAGTGGGCCACGCTCAAGTAGCGCAGGCACCCCTCTAGGCGGGCGACTTCCCGGAGACCGAAATCCCCCACCAAGCGGCAGTCACTGAGGCTCAGCTCCCTTACTGAAGGGCAGTGGAGAGCCAAATGGCGCAAGGCTTCGTCTGTTAGTCTGGTGCATCGCCGCAAATACAGATGAGTCAGGCGAGGGCAGTGGGAGGCGATAGTTCGCAAGCCCTCATCCTCGAGGGAAAAGCAATCAGTCATGTCCAGGTAGTGGATGGAGATCTGCTGGCCGTGCAAGGGAGACAGCTGGAGCGAGGCCTCTTGGGTTAGGCTGATACATGTCACCTTGGAGCAGCCTGGAGGGAAAGGAAGCAGAGGTGATTTTTTTTCTATTAAAGTCTCACTGTTGAAGTTGAAAGAACAGGCGTTAATGTAGAACTCACACATTTATATGTACATGGATTTTATGTTATGATGCAATCCCAGACTAAGAAAAGAAGCATTGTCTCTCTATCTATGTAAAAATTACTTTAAAAGTTCTTATCTCTTATTGTGGGACAGCAAGAAAGAGATTATAAGCCAGTTAAATTCTCTTCCCAGGACTCAAAAAAAAAAAAAAGACTGCATTAGAAGCCTACGATGACAGAGGGAGGCAGTACAGTAGCTATGACACTCACTCTTAAAAGCTGATGTTAAGTGAGTCGCCACTTGAGGGTGCCAGAGTAAAACCTGCTGTGTTAGATTACAGCCAATCAAGTAGAAGAATGAAAATGTGAGCGCAGATAAAGAACACACAAGTGTGGTCAGTTTTTATAGACCAAAAAAGCTAATCAAACCAAAGCCTGGTGTCTTTAACACTTTGAAAAGAGGTTATTTTTTTCTTTTACTACAAAGAGCTTCCTTCCTGCTGCTAATAGTGCAGACCTCTCTCTGCCCCCAGTCCCAGTCAATGTTATTTGTGTCACTTCCTTAATGAAAGCAGCAGACCGCTCCTCTTACCCATGTTGAGGTAAGCTCTGCTTTCAGCTAAAGAAAGCCTTTCTTCTCCCACATGGGGACTTAAGGTTGGCAGAGCTTCTCCTGCTCCTCTAATGATTTTACCAGCTTTACAAGAAATCACTGAAAAAGGACTGAAAGGAGAAGTTCTTTGAGGCAAATCCACACATGCATGATGTAAAGTAGTGGCCACTCCTTAAAACTTAGAGCTTGCCCGAAGATTCTAATTAAAGTCAGGTGGATTTATTTGCTTTTTAGTGAATATGACAAGTCTGTTTCTTTTTACCTGAGAGGTTTAGGTGTTCCAGGTTGGGACAGCGGGATACCACTTCAAACACGGCCTCATTAGAGATGTTATAACAGCCGGCGACCTCCAGGCGGCGTAGCTCGGGGCAGCACTGGGCCACCACATGCAGCCCCCGGTCAGTGAGCCTCTTGCAGCCATTGACCACCACCGTCTCCAGGGTCAGACAAATGTTCGGGGTGTCTTGGCACAGCCGGTGGGTGAGGACCCTGATGGCACGGTCGGCATGAAGCAGCTCTCCTGTTAGCTGGATAGTGCCCCACAGCCTGGGGTCCCAAGCCAGGTTGTACCAGCGGCTGCAAACGCGTGCGCAGCGGCACAGCTGGTTGGTCGAAAGATGGGAGAAGATCTGCAGGAGGGTGTGGTCAGGGAGGAGATCGATGGGGGCGTAGTGGTGGGTTTTCGACTGTCTGGAGCGAGTGTGAGTGTTGGGCTGAGGGTGGATCACAGCGACTGTCTCAGCGGGGGCAGAAGACGAGGACGAGGAGTTGGTCTCGTGGCCGTTGCTGGAGAGAGCGGGTGAGGAGAGGGAAGAGGACTTGGAAGGCAGAATCAGTCCCGGGCTCGGGGTGCTCAGTGTTCTTGTGCTGGAATCTAAACCTGAATAAAAACAATAAAACAAGACAAGATGAGACAGAATAAACCTTCTGTGTGTGGTTTTTTTTTTATTTTTTAAAGTTTTACTTTTTAATGAATCTTTTGGCTGTTTAAGCTAATATTTGAGCTGCTAGGAGAGCCAACCAAAAAGGGATTTTCCCTTTGCGATACCGCCTTACGATAAGGAACACAAATAATTGTATAGTTAACTGAAAGAGTCAACAACAAGCTGAAGTTAGATTAATCAGTCATCTCCCTTTATAATCTCAATCCGGGACATTACAGTAGATAACCGTTCAAGTAAAGTTAATAAAAATAATGAATTACACCTAGGAGACACAAATTGAAGGTACTGGTAAGTAATGTGTAACTACAAAGTAACTGCACAGTATCCTTCACTACACAACGCAACACAAAAAGAGTAGCTATGTTAAAGTAATGAGAAGTTACTGTTTTGTGACACTTAACGTTTGCAATTAATCAGGACTGAATCATGCAGAAAGTGGGGAGTCCTATTGATTTACAGATAATTATGAAATAATCGCAACCTAGTGACTCACAATTTCTGGAAGTCATTATCTTCTAGATGGGTTAGGAATTATTGAGTTAGAGCATTATTAATGAATGACTCATTAACTGGTTTTTCCTGCTTTGTTGACGGTTACATTCTCAGGAGGTAGAGCGGGTCATCTACCAATCAAGAGTTCAGTGGTTTGATCCCTGGCTACTCCAGTCTGCATGTCCAATTATTTTTGGGCCAGATGCTGAACCCCGAGTGTGTGAATGTTAGACAAGGAACTTAGGTATCAAAATGTAAAAACTAAATTAATATAAAATGCTTAATAAAATTTAAGAAAAGAGAGAAAAAAAGCATGATTTGTTTTCAGTGTTTTCAAGTTTTTCTGTCTGTGATAATGAAGTGTTTCCAACAATTTCCAGTCTTGTTAATTATCTGACATTTGTGGGGGACGTCTGATCTTCTGTGTCTTCTGATCTGTGTAACGCGTCATTACATTTGTCAGTAACGCAGTAATGTAACACGTTACTGTACTACATTTAGTAATCACATTGCAGTTACAATTATGTCGTTACTTGTGCTACAGAGGTTCTTCTGTTATCCGCGTGTTTTTTTCTTGTGTGTGCACTTGCACTACAATCAGCTGATTTCAGTGGGCGAGAGGAGGAAAATGGCCTCAGAAGCGATACAGCTTCTGAGGCGTGGAGATGTGGACATTACTTTTATCTTTATTGCACAAAAGGACAAGTGTGCGATGGTTTTTACTATCGCACACTAGCCAAAAACCCAGAGTGCTTTTAAAGCCGCAAAAGCCTGATCTTCAGCAAGTAATTAAGTAATCAAAGTATTGCTGAGCAGTCAGACTTGAAGCCTCCATTTTTCACTAGTTCATTTTTCTTAAGCACCATCACTGAGGAGTGACTGTGGGGTCTCTCTGAGCTGGTTTTCATCTTTGTCTTGTTGTCGGCGTGGTCATATGTAAAAAGTAAGAGAACGATAATATGTGTCTTCATTAGGACAAGGATTTGTATCAGTGTGTGGCTCAGTAGTCAAAAGGTTTATGCTGTTAACTGGTATTCATGTAAGGGTGCGTTTGAAGTATCATTTTATGCAGTAATGAGAAAGTAATGTAACGAGCAGTGTAACAAATTACTTTCTTTGGCGAGTAATTAAGTAATGTACTGCATTACAGTAACAAGTAATGTGTAATACTTCACTTTTCTTGAGTAACGATCCCAACGCTGCCTTACAATCTCTCCTCTCTCCATAATCATTCTACATTTTTATTTTTTTAATCACCTGAATCAGATGTTGGAAATTTTAGGCCAACTTCTCTAAGTGTATCTTCTGATTTATCTCCTTTAAATGTAGAGTACACAGTATCAAAATCCACCCTCAGTGATATTTGGTACAATCCAGACGTTGCTTCTTTTTTTTTTCTAACACATGGCTTTCTGTTTTGGTGCCCAAACTCTCTGACTAACTGTAATGACATCTTCATGCTTTTGTAGAGTCTCCCAAAGCCAAATAACACTTGATACAGTTCCAGTAGCACTAATGGCAGTCATTATACCCGTCTTCATATGTAAAGAAAAGGAATATCATTAGTATTGTATATGAAACCTGACCATCACCCTTGCTTGATTAGAGGGAAGTGATGTACTGCACATTACATTTGCTAGCTATTATCAGAATAAGAATAAACAGATAAAAAGTTGGAAAAACTGGTCAAGAAGTGCGGAGTCCATCATTACGGTACTGCACAAGCTTTTATCATCAGTGAAGGGGCGTTTCCATGGATCCCATTATCAGGTTTTGGGATGTTTTTGGAAAAAAGTGTGTCACATTTATCTGCCAGGCGTTTGGGCAGCACACAGAGTTCCTCTTCATTAGATTAACTCTGTGGCTTCAAAGCAAAGCAGATGAGGAGTTTGGTGCCTGGTCTGACAATATACGGTTAGCCCTGTGTAAACACTGAGGCCCTCCTGACAGATGTGCGCTGATTGCT
The DNA here is from genome assembly GCA_015107715.1 of Tylochromis polylepis. Taxonomy (NCBI): domain Eukaryota; kingdom Metazoa; phylum Chordata; class Actinopteri; order Cichliformes; family Cichlidae; genus Tylochromis; species Tylochromis polylepis. Next base: position 23,405 of record VVHJ01032439.1, read on the forward strand.
GCCGTGTCTGAAGATGCAGCTGTGAGAAGAGGAGGCTGGATCCCATCACTCTAGCGTGAGACGACAGAATCCTTTGTCAGCCAGGGCGCTGAATCTGATTCCTGGGGTTGAGCTGTCGCACTGGGACACTGAGCGCTCCGCTCTGATAAAGTCTGCATCTTTTCAATCAACCCTCCAGTGCATTCTTTACAATCTTGAGGATTTTAGGTGGACTGATAGTCATCACTAAAAACATTCCAAGAAGTTACTAGTATGATGTCACCCACAGCTGTCCAACTATTAGTACTAATCTGATTGACCTGAGAAAGTGACAGTATGTGGTGAAAAAGGCAAGCTAGAATGACTCGCATCACAAAATTGCTTCCCAATTATTTGTTCAAAAGACAATGTCTCAGTTTTGGACAAAGGTTGTTACTATAACAAAACGAGCAAAAACTTTACTGGCAATGTTTTTTCTTGCCTTTTAACTGCAGAAATCCACTTATAGCTTCCTGGGCTGTTCAAATGATCCTGCTTTTATCCATTTTTTTTCCTGTTTAGGGTAGAGTAAGCAGAAGCTACCAAGTAATCAAGCTCAGTAGCCAGTTGTTTACGATTTGGTCAGGTGTCAAGCCAGCTATGATTTATGCTTTCGTCAACAACAGGGCTTTTTGGGAGACTCTTTGATGAGCTTACCTCATGAAAATGAAGAAATGAAGTGCTTTGGTCTTTAGCGAGTCTAAAGGAGGGTAAAAAATTGAATGTAGGCTATTTTTCGATGTAGAAATGTCCCAGCTGTGGGATAAAGAGAGTATATCTTATCTTGCTAATATGCCATTTTTATTCCAACACAATTTAAAAAAAAAAAACTTTTTCAGAAGTTCAGACATTTTACCTGAAGTTTCTCTGCTTTAATGCAGCTGATTAATGGTTTGTACTGTTTCTAGGCTTTAAACTTCCAAACTTGTGAATCTCCTGAATGCCCCAAAATTTGTAATTAATGACAGAGCAGCGGATGCAAGTGCATAGAATTCTGCACTACTTCTTCTTCAAGCAAATTCAAGCTGTCTCAACATCCATCCATCCATCCATCCATCCTGGATCCTAGACAACACTGTGGAGCTAATTTCCTAAGATATATGGTGACTGATTGTCTAACACAAGCTAAATGTGATGTTAATCCTTCATCTTTGTTTCATCATTGTTGAATTATTTCTCTTTACGTACATTGGGCCCAAAAACAAGAGCACAAATTTCCCCTTTTCCTCTACAAGAACCTTTCTAGGAGCCTTTTGTAGGAGCTCGTGATTTAACTGTGTATGAAATATCAGTGTGTGGTTATAGACTCATAGTTTCTAACCTCCAAACATTCATTAACTATTTTCTAAAGGGTCTGTGTACTACTGAGGTGGAGTCTCATGTTTCAGAATTCAAAACTATTGGTCCAAGACAAACTCTGAGTAACTGAGTTTATTCAAGAAAGCCCAGTATGTCTCTAAGATCAATATCAGGACCTAATTTATTAGTAATTCACATTATGGAGATTACTGAGCAGAATTATCAAAAGGTCAAAATAATACCAACAGTCATACAACACCTCATACGTCACAGGCAGGCTCACAGCTATCTGCAGGATCTGTTGAGACAATATTTTGGCCAAAAATAAACTTGCAAAGTCTGCTGGTAAGTGGTGAGGCGGTGGCTTATACGATTGTTGTACTTCAACAGACTACTGACAAATGCACCAGGTGACTTCCATGTTAACACTGTCTACAATCTACAATCTATATTTATAGTCTCAGTTATGTGAATTGAACTATGTTGGTTAAAATGAATGGGTTAGTCTTCTGCACAGTATGTCAGCGTGTGCAGTACATGACAAATAGACAGCATCCTGTCTGCCATGTGGATTTGTGCGCTGGGACAGGCAGCTGGGCAGTGACACCGTCCTTGCAGTCGTATTTCAGATGTGTATACCAGAGCTCGTGCTCAGTCTGCTTCCCATCTCACTTCTGATGACATCCACAGATTCATTCTCTGGGGAACATGTCCTCGAATTCAGGGCTGCTTTTTAAACTGCCTCTTGTGTGCTTTAAAATTCTCATTCAAATCCAAATCCTGGCAAAATGAAGAGAATGCATCAAAACTTTTTGCAAGTTGGGCTTTTTTTTGTTGTTGTTGTTGTTTGTTTTTAATTCTTGTGGGATAGAATCGACCTCATTTTGGTTATAATGCATCACATTCTTGTGGGTGGTCCATCTATGATTAAAATGCTTAGGACTATTTTCTTGAGGACTTCTACCTTTTCTTGGCCAGTAGATTTCTCCAATAACAATTCATTTTTTTAGCTTAATGCAAAGGATTTAATGGTCTGATGTCATTACAAACACTTCATCTATTTTGAATTTCACACAGCTGTCCAAATATGTCTCGAGAATAGCAGTGCTGTACAACATTCCCACAGTAAATACCTAGTGACTGTTATTTTTTTTTCACAATCTGGCTGCAACCACACACCATGCAGCACAAAACTCCATAGATGTGAAAATATGATACAACTATCTTCAACAAGGCCAGTGAAGTTTCACTTAATAATGGGAATGAAAAATATCCTGATACTGCAGTAAATCTTGTGATATCAAGAAAATATGTATATGCACAAGTCTTGCAATGCCAAAATCACAGCATCCAGGAAAAAATCAGATTTTCCATGAAGCCGTGTGCAGGCATTACATAGACACATTTTGTGAGTCATTAGTTTTGATGGATGAATGAGGCACCGCTTTATTGTCCAAATCCTAGCTAATGCGATGGATTCGGCATGCAACTCATCTGCCACTGGCTAAGGAGCAACTTCCAAATTGCGTAATTACATGTGTCACTGATCAGAAGAGCACTCAAAGTCCAGGCTACACCCAACCCCTTTAATCTGAGACACAGTTTCAAACAGCTGGTGGGAAAAGTTAAGTGAAGTCAGCTTCGCAGTTGCTTAACTGTGCATGATTCTGGATAGCTAGCATCTGGATTACTTTAAGAAAATCCAGGTGTTACAGTTGTCTATGTTTTTCAGCTGAGTGAGGAACTTGTTTATCCGGGTATCACTGAACACTCAAATGATTTAATTTCTGATATTTTCCTTAATTTTCCTCTAAACATTTTGCACATGCATGTGGTATCTGAATTAAAAAGTATCACAAGATCCCCTTGTAGTTCTTGTCTTCTGCGTGATTCATGCAGTTCATGCAATGCATCTGCAAGACATATTCTCCATACTTTCAAATGTTAGGTGTTTGCAAATACAAACACAAATATAAGAAACAACATGAAAGCACTTGAATGGTCAGTCAAGCGCATAGTTTGAAAGCCCATCAGGCGGAATTTGCTATATAAAAAATTGTGGAATGAAAACATTGAAAGTTAGAGCTCGATGGGGTCAATATATTAATATATTGAGATCAATTTAAAGATGGTAGATATATAAAAACTTAAAATGAAATTAAAGTAATGAAAAATGAAAACTTAAAAAGTAAAAAAGAGACACCCTTCAACCATGAGTGTTGATATTGCATAGTCTGTCCACCAGGGGACACTCTGCAACTTTCCTATTGGCCCTATGTCTTTGGAACACAACAAACACAACAACCAGCTGATCCAAGCAAACTCAAGCAAAGCGTAAATAACTAATCCATGACTTGTTATAATAAGATGGTATTGCCATAATATCTTAGTAAGGACTCATAAATAACTACACTGCTTAACAAATGCTAAACAGCACACCTGTCATAAACACAGGTTAGACATTAACCTCAAACATTCAACCACTAACTTTTCTGTTGAGAAGTTCTACTGAATTTATAAAACAGTAAACCTGAAAATTCATGGGTAACAATAATAATTCAATTTTAGTATTAAAAATATGATTTTGATTAAAGCGCCTATGCAGAGATTAACCATTAGAGAAACATAAAAAATGATTTTGGTAATTACCAATACTTAATTTAGAACAGCTATGCCATAAACCTTACACTGGGTGAAGGTCTAATAAATTTGTTAAGGACTGTGCACATAACAAGTGTTTATGAAATGTGTGTATTTAGTGTGTCTATTATATCGACCCTCTGTATCAATATCGATATTAAAAATATAGTAAAGTATATAAAGTCTGAAGAATAATGTAATAAAGACAAAGCAAATTTAAAATAATAAACATCAATGAGATAATTACCATACACAGTCAAGACTGGAGGGTATAATATTGATCCTAGGTCCTTAAATCTTTAGGTAAAAGACACACTTTCCGAATCAACTTACCCGTCTCCTAAAAGTAACATGTATTTGGACACAAATTCTGAACTCAGAAAGAGTATTCTGACAAAACAATCACAGCTTATAGTTCCCTTGCTAGCTTGAAGCCAGCCTGGAGCTTTCAACACACTCATTAGTGGACCATAAGATGGAACTGTTTTGTAATCTTCCTTTCAAAGATGTCAAGAATGAGCTTTATGCATAAGCCAACATGGATGAGAAGTCCTAAAAGTGTTATGGAGAAAATTATAACAGCTACTGAGCTCACATGTCAAAATATTCTTCGCTATGACAACAAGGAAAACTTTCCTCTAATAAGGTCCATCTGAAACAGCAGAAGGTCTCTAGAAAACGTGGATCTCGGGCAGGCTTGTTCAGAAGGTTTACTTGAAACTTGCAAGAATAAACTTTCCTGTAACTTCCACTTGCAGCTTTATGAGTTAACCAGTGGTGTCGTGTTTTATATCTCTGTATCACTGCAAGCCTATCATTAGCAGAACAAATACCATGCAGCTGTTAAAGTTCTCTTGAAGTCACTGCAAGTGCAGATGGTGGAAGATTCAATTTAGTTTAAGAAATCAGAGAACAGTGGAACATCTGGTCTTTACCCTGGACAAAGAACAACTGCACAGTAATGAAATGAAAGAGAAACTCATGCATTTTGAATGCACATATAGCCACAGCAAGGCATACTTGGCTGAAATCATTTGCCACAAATACCCAAATCTGTGCTGATCCTTGGCAGTGCCGCAGCAGGATCCCATTAACATCAGCTCAGCTTCACTTCTAAAGCACATCTGGACTGTGCTTTGATACCACAAGTTTAATGTAAATCAATCGGAATGATCACTGAAAAGACCGTGCCTGGATGATGAAGAGATGCAGCTGGCTATTTGGAGTAAAGTCGACTTAATAACAAAATCCTGATTAATATTTTTCTTTAAAGTAGCACAAAAAAAACAGATTTGAGGAAATCAGCTGAAGGCTTCCAAAAAGAAAGTAGGAGCAGTGGGGAAAGAAAGAGGGAAGATAAATTGGCAAAGGAGCCTGCAGACTTTACCAGAGACAAAGACAAGTGCACGGGCAGGGTCAATCCAGACTTTGACGCAGTCTGGTCATAAACTAAAGCTATAGGGATTCTACTCAGGATCTTGCAGTGCCGTGTAGCTCTGCTAAGACCCTGTCTGGGGCTCGCAGGATTATTACTGCTGCATCTGGCAGAACAGACCAATCTATTACCTCAGTGACATTAGCTGTGTGACGTGCTCCTGCTCTGTAAGCGTTCACTGGGCTCCTCCCTGCCAGAAGTGTGAGAGAATAAAAAGAAGCTAATTTTCTACCCATAAGTCAGGAAATCAAATCCAAATTAATTCAAGAGTAACATGTGAAGAAGAAGTATCAGCTAATAAAAAACAACCAGGCAGCAGAGATTTGACTGAAAAAATGCTATTGATTTATCAGCACTAAAGGGTCATGTGCTCTAGTTTTTTTTTTTTTCTTTTAAAAAGGAAACATCCAACTGAGAGAGAGAACTGTTCAGATGAAAAACATCTGGGTCTGTCTCAGATTTTATTGAATACATGGAAGTTGATATTACTGTACAGTGTGGCGGCCGGGCTATCAGCAAAGCCTTCACTACAGGAAGGTCTTACGTCACTGCGCAACCTGAAAGACAATAGGGCTGCTGGTTCCTTCACAATATGCACACTCGGACAGGAAATAGACTCCTTCACTCGGCACAACCCCCAACCCACCTCTGCTTCTGGACAGCAGCTATTCTCACACTCACTCAGTCTTGAGATTCTTTCTTTTCTTTTTTCTTTTTTTTTTTGAAGATTTTGTTGCAACAGATTTGGCAAGAACATACGCCAAGAACTATAACACGTTTTTCCCCACAATGCGACTAATTTCCTCAAGGGAGTTTTTCCACCTATTAAAGCCCCTCAAACGTTTCCATACCCTGCTCTCGTCACTTTATAAATCCTCAGCTGAGGAGGACAGCAGACGCTCAGATATTCTACAGCCTGATTCAAACGCGAACTCACTTCTTCAAAAATTAGCTCGACTTTGTCCGTTCGTCGCAGCGCAAATTTTCCAGAATGCAGATGAAAGTCTGCAGTCCACGAGTGATTTGGCCCAATTCAAAGCTGATCTGGCTTTTGGCAAATAATTGAAATTCAAGATGATGTCATTTTTATTTTTTAAAGGTCATTAAAGCAGGATGTCAAGCTTGGGGTGACTGAGTTTGGGGAGTCGTGTGCATGATTTCTCTTTTCTGGACAGTTTCTCAGTTTTGGCAGAGTGTGTGAGTGGGGTTAGAGTGCAAAGTGACAGTAAGGCATGTCAAATGACCGAGGAGGGTAACATGGCTACACAGAGCACATCAGACAGAAATGGAAAAGTGAACGCTTGGCCAAACGTTTGATTTGGTTGTGATGAGGAGCAAATGTAATGATGTCATGTGGTTAAAGCAATAGAACAAGGGAAGTGCCTGGACTTTTTGGTTATAAACCCCTGACAAAAAAGGGCCTTGGTTTAACTTCTGAAAGAGGTTGTTTCACATCAAAGTCCTGGATACCCATCTCATGGAAAAAAGCTGACAAGTGCACTTAGCAGCATTTAAGGAGAAAAAAATAATAAAAACACAGTTTATTTTACCACAAAATACTTCTGGGAACAGTACTGGATGATAGGATTAACATCTCTCTTATGTCTATATGCTAAATATGAAGCTACAGCATGAAGATGATTAGCTTGGGTTAACACACCTGTCAACAACAGAGCCAAGCTAGCAGCTCAGTGCTAGCTTGGCTCTGTCCAGTGTTACCACTTTAACAGTCCTTGTTTTCCTTGCTTTTTACTTTCAATTAGTCCCTGAATCAGAATGAATAGTGTTTCTTTGTCATACCCACCTGATGGCCCAGATATGCACATCTTATGTACTGAATACTGTAGTCTTGACAGCTATGACCGCTACATTACTTCTCTGTGTGACAGTTTACTGTCGATTGCTACACAAAAATGGCAATACCTAGTGACTCCCGACAGAAATCAATACAGTAGACAACATGTTGAATCTTATCACCTTGACAGTTGAGCTAATATAAGATCACCGTTAGTTTTTATGATTATAAACACAGTACAGAAAATGTACAGAATTATCTTACACAGTCTGTGTGCCTTAAACCTGATTTTTTTTTATAATGACCACCAGGGGGCAACTCTCAGGCTTTCTATAGTTTCTGTCGCCATCTCAGTTTGAAAAAGAAATGGATGTGACGAGGATGGGAAGGTCTGACTGTGAAACCGCTTGCTCATTCGCTAAAAACTTTTCAAATTACAAATTAGCCAATGAGCATACCACGGTAATCCTGGTTCGAGTGATTAAGAAGACAGGCCTAATTATTTATTTTCAATATGACCCAAAATGAGGAAAAACTCACTACCCACTACCCACAGCTCGTGACCATAGGTCACTACCGAAAGAACGAGATCGCGGATACAAGAGGCAGAAATGGGCTTCCTCCGAAGGGTGGCTAGCGTCTCCCTTAGAGATAGGGTGAGAAGTTCAGCCATTCGGGAGGGGCTCAGAGTAGAGCCGCTGCTCCTCCACATCGAAAGGAGCCAGTTGAGGTGGTTCGGGCATCTGACCAGGATGCCTCCTGGGCGCCTCCTGGGTGAGGTGTTCCGGGCATGTCCCACCGGGAGGAGGCCCCGGGGCAGACCCAGGACACGCTGGAGAGATTATATCTCTCGGCTGGCCTGGGAACGCCTTGGTATTCCCCCGGACAAGCTAGAGGAGGTGGCTGGGGAGAGGGAGGTCTGGGCTTCTCTGCTTAGGCTGCTGCCCCCGCGACCCGGCCCCGGATAAGCGGAAGAAGATGGATGGATGGATGGATGGA
>VVHJ01032440.1:0-15518 GCA_015107715.1 Tylochromis polylepis
ACTTAAACGAAAACACACTGTTTATTAAAGCCGGGATAATAAATGCAAACAGAAGGCAAGATGAACCAATAAGAAACTAAACATAAACCTAAACTGGGTGAACTAGAACAGAACATGAAAAACCTGGACATGAATACCTGCCTTTGAAACGTGGAAACATGGTGTGAGAATGACGGACGACCTGACAATGAACAAAGGGAGACAGAGGACTTAAATGCACACAGGAGGTAATCAAAGGGAGTGGAAGCGCATGAGGGAACAGCTGACATGAATAAAAATAACGACGGCACAGGGGAAGTGTAAACCTAAACACACTGAACGTAGAACACAAGACTTTCAAAATAAAACAGGAAACATGAGACGCAGACCTGACAACATGAACTTAACAACATGAGACATGAGACACATGAACCACATGAAGGGCAAGGGAGACTAAACACAGGGGTACAAGACACAAGGGGAAACTGCAAAATAATAAACCATAACAAAGCAACCAAGGCAAAAATGGAAATGAACTTAGAACACCTAATAACTAAAACATAACCATAAACATTAATATACAGAAAACTCAAAATCCTGGGTCAAAAGACCCAGGATCGTGACACTCAGGCTCTAAAAGCCTCAGTTAACGTGTTAAATTTCGTGATGGCACAGGTAGAAAAGACTGAACAAGTATGGCTTGTTTGAAAGCGTGTCCAGCAGAAAGCCGCCTCTTTCTAAAAGAAACATTGCAGCAGCGTATAGCTTTTCAAAGTTGCATCTGAATGAACCACAAGACTTCTGGAACAATGGGCCTCATTTACTAACAGTGCATGGGCACAAATCTGTGTATAACTCATGCAAATGAAAATTTCATGTACAAATCAGTGATTTACCAAAATGTCCATACTTGAATTTGTTTGTAAGTACAATATGACTAATAAACAACAAAACAGTACCTCTGACCATGTGCATGAACAAATATACCAGACAGCCAGGTCTTTGGCTGTCTTAGGACATTGAAACACCAGTCTTTAAAGGGAATACTACTACTACTACTACTACTACTACTACTACTACTACTACTACCATAATAATAATAACGCTAATAATAAGGATATTTCTTTTTGGTCATTATTCAGTTTTCCAAAATATTATAAGCCACAACATGCTCAGATTCACTGAATTACAAAGAAATAAAATTGAAAAGTTAAAAGTTTAAAGTTAAATTGCAATTAAACAAAACAAAATACTGAAGGAAAAGCTGTATTTTTCGTAATATTTTAATGTAAACATATTCCAGTATTCCTTACCTCATTATATGAATTATGACTTTATCATTCCTAGATATCATGACTTATACTTACAAATAGTGGCACCAGCACATTTTGTTTTAAATGTATTTTCTTGATGAGCTGTCATTACCTGTGGGTGAAAATGGAGCACTGATACCAGATATGTAGACAAGGCATATAATGAGTAGTTTACCTATCATTACAAATCACCCCTTATAAAAACATTTATTTTCACATTCCTGGGATCACAGCGTGACCGCTATTGGAGCCCTGCCTACAGGCTGATGACTATTGCTGAGATGAAATGGCCTCTGGTGGTAATCACTCAGTCACCAACTACTGTGGTATTATCTGTCTGCCTGGCAGGCTGCCAAGCTTATCATTATCAGAGAGTCCAGTTTTGTTCAGCTAATAGGATCTCTCTCTCTCTCTCACACACTCACACACACACACAGTTGTGTTTTCATATCTTAGTGGGGACATCTAATTGACATAATGCTTTCCTTAGCCGCTTACCCTAACCATCAAAAATGAATGCCTAAACCTAACCATAACCTAATTGTAACCCTGACAATAAAACCACATTTTGAGTCTCAAAAATGCCTTCAAACGTGTGGGGATGGCCATTTTGTCCGCATATGGGCTGTTGGTCTCCACAAGTGTAGTCACAATCCAATTTTTGGTCCCAACAAAGATATGTAAATATGGTACACACACACAGTATCCTCAAAAAAATGCCAGCTCAACCAAATGTTGAGCTGGCATTTTTTCAGAATAACACATGTGAACTCACACACTGCACTCAGGCATATATTAATTTCATCATATTACTTTTTGTTGGCGTGTGTGTGTGCGTGTGTGTGTGTGTGTGTACCCAGCCACTGGCATGTGTGCAGCAGGTACTTTCCTCCAACAGCAGGTATTAAAAAGCAGCGGAGAAGAAGAGATGCTCTAATTAGAACATTTAGAGGGTGAACTAGAAGGCATCAGTAAAATCCCGACATGCGTGCTCATGTCTCACATATTTGAGGCATTTTATTTTGAGGCGCTGTTTTGTTACATTTGTTTGTGTCATTGAGTGTATTGTGTGTATGCTGTGTTTCAATACCTTAGCTTGGTAGTTGTTTGTGATTTTCATTGCATGTAGTTTTAATTTCAGTTTATATCAGCATTCATTAGCATTATGTGATAATAAAGTGTTATCAGCATCAGCAGGGGAAGCATCAAGGCGTACATAAGCACATATTAATCAATACCTTTTTGTCATTTAGGCATATTCCTTTCAGGACTGTGGTTTACAGCGGTCAGGTTTATCGAATCAGTGCTGTACTCTGAAAGTAACAGGACTATGTGTGCTCTTTTCATGTTTCAAGTTCAAATTCCAGTCATTTGCTAAATATTTTCAATGTGATGCACTTAAACACACTCAGTGTGTTTTAGCTGCATGGATGGTTTTATATAATGAGTCACCATCTTTGAGCTTCCTCACCCTACCTGGTCACTACTTACCAAATAAACATAAGAGAAAGAATCACGAGAAAAGTATGCAACTAAAGTAAAGGCTGTATTGTAAACACTACAACCAAATATTTGAAATGTGACTGTGTTGATGCAGTGGTATCACATTATTATGTCAGCTATATAAAAATCAGTGAAGAAATTGGATGGATGGATTTTTATTGTAGTACAGTGTGTGTGTGTGTGTGTGTGTGTGTATACAGACACAACATTAAAGCCTACTACCTGATATTATGTACTTCCACTTTTTAGCATAAACAGCTCTGACAGTAGATCTATTAGGTCCTCTGGATTGGGCTTTTTTCGCTGCCTCACCTTGATGTTCAGTCCTGTCTTGGACTATTTGTCATGTTCCTCTGGGCATTTATAAGCAGCTTTAGTTGTGTTGCAGACACTATCTTGCTTTGGGAGGCTGCTGAAGGGAGTATTGATGCTTCAGGGATTAGTTTAGACAGCAACAGATGCAGCTGGTGTGCATCAAAGTACATCCACATGGTAAGAGCCACAGTTCTAGATGAACATGTAATGTTAGTTTAAATGAGATTTCACTTTCTCTGCTGCTTTTTGTATTTGATCACGAAGAGAGAGAGAGGAAGGGACAGCATAAATATGAGTGAATGAGACTTGACCTCAATTTACAATTTGGAAGAAAATGTAAAAAAAATATAACAGTAGAGATTTCAGGTAAAACAAGAACCAAGAGTCTTTTAAATAGAATCCGGCACAGTTCACAGTGGGCACCTGCAGATTCTCAGTGCACATCACATACAGTTTATGTTAAAATGTTAGATGTGTGCACTGAGTTTATCTCACAGACATTCTTCATACTAAATATTAGATAATTCTCGGTGCCGGGCTTCAGGCTGCTTAATCTCCCTTGCGAAGGTGATAGACTCATCAACATGACCTTCAGTTAATACTAAGTGTACTGTAAACATCTTCCTGTTTCTGTCTGCATGTGTCAGTAACACCAACTCAGCTGTCAACAATTCTGCTCTTATCTCACAAATGTCAAAACAGGGAATATCTAGTTCCCAGATTTATCCAAATGGTCAAATTCTTGGAGAAAAGGAACTTTTCAAAGTTAACTTTATGTACTTCTGGAATCTGTCCAACACTGCTGCTATATGCTTCCATGTCAGTGTCACATTGTCAAAACTGCTTGAGGTCCTGTGAAATTAAACACTCACTATTTTAGCCATCTTAACAAATGACCATTTTTGTCCTTTTCTGAAGAACAGAGCCACCCCTCATTTCTTTATATTTTGCTAGGAGAGCTAGGATTTATTGTGCAAAAGTTTTTGGAATTACAGTATATGATGGAAAAAATGGAGTTTGTAGAGTTAGAGTAAGAAAGTCAGTATTTGGTATAAACACGTTTATTCTTCAACTCTGCTCGAACTCTCTTAGGCAAGCTTTCTCCTAATTTCTGTATTTACTCTTCAGGAATAGTTCTCCAGGCTTCTCGAAGGGCATTTCAAAGCTCCTCTTTGGGTGTTGGCTGCCTCCTCTGTATATGTTCATGACGATTTGAACTACAAAATTTAAATTTGGATCATCACTCCATAAGGGCTGTTGAAACTGATTTTCAGTCCAGGTCTTGTGTACTTTGGCATACCTCAGCCTTTTCTCTCCTTTTCCCTTCCTTAATAATGGCTTCTTGACAGCCACCCTTCCACCGAGACCATTTCTGATGAGGTGAACGGTAGGGGAGCAGAAGCAGCACATGCATCTCTCAGGTCCTGTGTCAGGTCTTTGCTGGCTTATTTCCTGTTTCTTAAGGACATGATGTTCAGATACTGTTCATTTGATGTAGATAGTTTTTAGGTCTGTCACTTCTTCTTTTGTCAACCACTTGTCCAGTTTGCCAAGATTTTTTTTTAAAAACACTGCACACCACACACCAAGTTTTCAGCTAATAGCTAATTGGGAATCACCTTATGGTGTAAAAAAAAACAACCAATTTTTTTCTGTCAGACTGTTATCTTTGGCATTTTTTTTAGCTTCAACCAAAGGATTTATTTTATTTATTTATTTTCTGTGATAGCCAGCTCGTAACACAGTGCATAAATATGGCCCTATATACAGTTTAAAATGAGTTCTTTAAGTTGTCTGTTATGTATAGACAGCACTGGATTGAATGAATCATAGGTCAGTGTCATTGTAACTGGGACATTGTGAATAACACTGTATATGGTCCTTTTTTATGAAGGCATTCAATAAGTTACTAAAGAGAACTGAGCTTCAATTTTTGTATATTTTATTTCTATAGAGTCACTAAAGGTAACTGCACGTAGCAGTCTTTACAGAACCACATTTACACATAAGCTGCTGTAAATCATGAGACATGCTTTTGACTGATTGTGACGTGGATGTTCCACAGAAACCATGATTGCATAAGTCAGAAATAAGCAGATTTAATTCTACCTGAACAAACTGATTCAACCAAAGAGCTGCCTTTTTTCTTTTCTTTTCTTTTCTTTTTTTTTTTAGACCCCGAGGCTGCAACAGAGGAATGAGGAGTGGCATTAACAGAGAAATGTTTACTGATCAGAAGAATACACATGGAAAGACAAGCATCTGTAAACAGATCCATAAGAAAAATAAAGGAGCAGTGAGGAGAACAGGACTAAGGAGCTGATGGAGAGAGGGGGAGAGAAAAGTAAAAATGAAACAAAAGTTGAAATCTGTGCTAGATTTTTCTTTACAAACTTCGGACCTTCCTATTGAGGAGCTAAAGGAATACCACAGAATGTGGGAAGTGACTGTAATAAACTTGTAATAGCAGATCCTGTTCCTTGCAGGAAGCAGCTTCAGTTGGGAGTGACGCCAAGCCCATCTACTTAATGGTTTAGAAATACTTGTGCCCTGATGTGTATGGGTGGAAAAACAGTGCCAACTTTAAAGTGCCAGTAAGGCCTTTGTTCCAGTGTGCTACCTTAGTGTCGGTGTGTCAAAGCAGCGTTTGGGCTAAGGACTCACACCAACAGGAAGTGCAGGAAGTGGCTATTATGGTGTGGTAATCTCCAAACATATGTTTTTTAAAATACAGTTGTGTAAACAGTTTGTTTCTGCACTTTTCTAAAAGATAAAGCTTTGATGTTGCATGCTTCCTAATATTTAAGCAATTAAAAACAAGAAGCTGAATTTGAAGAAACAGCAACTTCAGTCAAACTTCAAACAGCAGGAAATCACTGGTACTTTGTAGACATTGTAGTGCTAATTTAATCTGTTTTGCTTTACAGTGACATTTTAGCCCCAAACTCCAAGTATATCATGGTGTTGCAAATTGGTAAAACAACTTTACTTTATCAAAGTTGACAAAACTTGTGACTCCCCCCCCCCATTTCCTTATTGCCACATACTCCATTTAACGTGAACTATAGATGCACCTCTGTGTCGGCTTAGATGAAAGGGTTGTTGCGTTTTCATCACAAAGACGTGTCAGTCAGTTTGGAAGGATAATGCTTCTGCTCCTCACTCCAGGCCATCACATTTTGGGAAGCTCAGGTGATTCAGGAGATGATGACAGATTATACTTCTGACTCACTGTGCTGCTTTCTGGAAATACCACCCTCACGTACAACATGCCAAGAATTTTTACATGCCTTCGTGAAAAGTTTTTAAGATTGACTTTTAAACACAATCTGCTTCAGATGGATTTATTTTTTACTTCCAAATAGCACTCCACCCAGGCTGGAGTCCAGGAGCAGCTTCTAGGCTTTGGCCTTTAACATTCACAGTGTGCTCTCTGTTCATCGTCATGAAGAGGCCAAGATGTAAGTTTCTTTTCTTTTTTTTTTTTTAACTTAAAGAGATAATCTGTTAGTGACCAGTTTTACTGAATGTTTGTGGTGCATTTTAAGAAAATGCATAGCCTTCTACAGTGGTCTCTGAGTGTAGTGTAAATCCTTATCTACTTGTGGTGTGGATACTGCTAACAGGCAAAACCAAGATAAAAGATAAAATGCAAACATAATTTGTTTGTTTTTCAGTCTCTTTATATCTCCTACCCCAGGTTATACAAATCACTTGACCCCCTTATAGAGACCTTTACCCACAGGATACGAGTCACAGACCTAAATGTAAAAATAACACCAAGGGTTTCATTTTCATTTTCATTGTTTTTTTTATTATTATTATTCTGGTTTATAATAAAATGGCACTCACTAGTAGGCATGATCAGACACCAAAAGGAACACATTATTTATTTTTATACCCTTATAGTCCCACACGTGGGAAATTTGTAGTCCTCTGCATTTAACCCATTCACTCAGTGAAGCAGTGGGCAGCTACCAAACCAGCGCCAGTGTGTAGAGACGGTACCTCAGGGTACCTGTTCAGTGGACTCAAACCCCCGACCTTCCAATCATGGGGCGACCAGTTTACCTACTGATCTATCCCTGCCCCTTTAAATTGCTTAGAAATCAAACCAGAATACGTAGTACCTGAAATTTCTGTACGTGTCCTTGTTTTTATTTCAAAACAGGGAAAAGTCAGGTGCAACTTCTTATATGGCAGATAAGAGTTCAAACCAAAAGTCACTGTCTTTCTTCTTGCTGGGCACTAATGTCGTGTTCATAGAAGTCGGAACATTAATGAATACCTAAAACATCTGAACTGCAGGTAAAAGAGAATGATTAAAAACAATATTCAGGTTCCTCAGTTTTGACAAATGTAGCGTGAACAGCCTGAGATCAAAACACATGTATGTAGCATTTTTGTGTGTGTGTGTGTGTGTCTAATGTGGGTCATCTGATCATCCTGGCTTTTACAGCAGCAGGATGGGCTTATTGTATTGTCTGACAGGAAACACACACACTCACACATAAACATGCATGTGTGCACGTGTCTGTGTGTTATCACCTCTAGACAATACAGAGGAACAGGAGCACAAAGACAGGAGAGTGTTGTCCTGAGGGCTTGCGAGCAGAGCCGCACACACATTCAAACAACACAGGCTAAAAATGAGCTCATACCTGATGTAATGACACAAGGAGAGCTCTTCTTCTTGCTTCTTCTCTTTCACATATGAAATGTAATCATTCTTGTCAGCATTTCTGTTAAAAGAATGCAGCAAAACTCTACTGATTTATGTTTCAGCTGACACCGAGTCAAGTGCTTAAACTCCACAAGGCTTGAGAGCACCTTAAGTTGCTCAAACGTGCAACATTCATGCCAAGACCACATTTTTCAGCCTCTCTGCAAATAGCAACATTAGGTCACCTCTAAATCTTCTTTAAGTACCAGACTGGTTGGTGGTGTTGGTGTCAGAGGTACCAAACAAAAAGGTTGGGAGCATGAAATATGAGGCTGTGAAGGGAACACGGAGGAGGGGGGAGATGGAGGAAAGCAGGATAGAGGGGAGTTTTCTTCTGTGCTGGGGGGTAGGAGACAACTCTAAAAGAGAAAGAGAAAACTCCTCCCAAACACAGAAGTGCAGGAGGAGGGGCTGAGTGCTCACAAATCACTCCCCAAAGAGAGAAGGAGGAGGGCAGAGTTTGTGATAATGCTGCGCTACTTGTTGTTGCCCATCCGAAGGAGCCGGTCAGCAATTTTTAGCTAGTCAGTCATTCAAATTATGAAAGACAATAAGTTTGTGAAGTGAGAGATAAGAGCAGCGATCACAACTGGAGGAGGAGCTCACACTTGCAGGTAGGAATGAGAAGTTTGTAGGAGTGCACTCGCATGCAGTGGGTGTGTAGGAATGTGTGCGTGTGGAAGTTGACAGCAAAGGGGACGGAGCTGAGGCAGCTATCTTTATGATCATCTTCTCCTGAATGCAATTTTTTTTTCCCCATTTGTCTGTTTTTCTACAAGTTAAAAACACTCTACTTGTTACTTTCTTTCTCTGGCTGCTGTTTATCTCCCTACGCCGCTGTGCCTTCCCTTCATCTCACAGCTGTCTGTCCGTCCATCCCTCTTGGTTTGGTTGTTTACAGCTCCCAGTGAGTAAGATTTACTCTGGGATTTTTTTTTTTTTTTTTTTGAGCAATAAGTTGCCATCCCAAGGCGCTGGGTGTAACTGTGGTTGCTGGGATTGGTGGTGTTAGCTGTGGAAAACCCAGCAGGAAATAATTACATGAAATATGACAGATAAGACCAACGGCATTTCTTTCATCATCATTTCTTTTTCTTGGTAGGTTTGCTCACTTAAACATTTGCCTATTCTGACTCTGTAATAAATGACTCAAACGTCTGGCTGCTTATCAGAAATGGCATTGCTTAAGCATTTACAACACCTAAAAGTAGTTGTTCAATACGAAGATGATGAATATGTGTTTGTGACATACGACTTAAAAGATTTTGAGTTTAAACTGTAAATTAAAGGCTCTTATCGGACAGCGCTTCCCTGTTTTGCTCACGATCACTTTGACAGGTTGAGGCTGAAACTCTGACCTCTCAGTTATGAGTTCACATCTTTAAACAGCAAGCCACCCACTAAATGATGACAGAGTTAGGCATGTGTGTCTGTGTGGTGTTGATGTGGGGGGAAAAACACATGCATGCAGCAGGTTGTTTCAGACATTAGTCAGTGTCATGTCTGAACTTCTCAGTGAAGTTGGAGTAAGCCAATGAGATTCAGCCTTTAATTAATGCTGAAGTGTGTCTGTGTCAGATGCAAGGAGCTCAGATTTGTGACCATTGTGTGCTTCCAGTGGCAGTATTGTATGTGTGGTGTTGTGTTACTTGGATTCCCTGTGGTGTCAGTTGTTTGGTGTTCCAGCAAGCCATCAGCACTATACAACCTACTGATGTTTGCAAAGACAGAGTGCCTGCATAGCTGGAAAAGGGGGGAAAAACAGATATTTATGGTCTTTATTTAAGTACACTGTTGCATTACTTGGTCATCACCAATATGTGGTACTTTAAATCTGAAGAAAATATCATACATTTTCCTCTAATGCTGTCATCCGATGCCCAGAAGACTTTAGAAACACACAAAACATGTGACAAGCAGAGAGGGTACGATCCAGATTTGTCCATCAAGCAGTATACTAAATAACATAGGAACTTTGAAGCATCTGGGCTAGACACAGCATCTTCAACATCAGTGATGTGGATTCTGTGAAAAAGGCCAAGTATTTTTGAATTAAAGTTAGAACCTGCAATTTCTCTTTATTAAAGCAGTAAGAGAGATGCCGTGGAAAATATGGACAAAACAGAACAATGGTACCTCTGTACTCTGCAAATTACATATTGTTTAATGAAATTTTAAAAAGCTACGAGTCGTGCTTTACAAGATTTGAAATGGTGTGACAAGTACCTCTCATCCTTATGTTAAGCTAACATCATTATCCTCTGGATCTAACTTTTCATCATTGTTGTACAGACAAGTATGAAGAGGCTTGGAGCGGGATCAGTCTTGTCATCGAACTGTCAGAGAGAAGGTAGATGGGTCTGTTTCCCAAAATTTCAAACACTGATTTTGTCATTTATGTAAATGAGTGTTGGACGGCTGTGGAGGAGATCATCTGCTAATCAGAAGCTTGGTGGTTTGATCACTGGCTTCTCCATTCTGCATGCTGACGTATCCTTGGGCAAGATACTGAACATCGAGTTGCTCCGATCCAGCCATCGGAGTGTAAATGCTTGGTTAAAAACACTTGGACACAGAAACAAGCACTTGTATGAATGTGTGTGTAAATGGGTAATTGAGCCTTGTAGTAAGAAGCAGTTTGGGTGATCAAATTAAGCAGAAAAGCGCTATATAAGTGCCAGTCAATTTACATTCAGAGTAACATATTTAGCAGGTTTTTTCCTGCTTCATATTGATCCATTTGGGATCCTTTTGGGATCCTTTTGAGTCCACGTGTAGTTAACGTAGTGGATATGTGCTACCTTACCTTACTTAACCTGTTTCCTGGTTTTGTTCTGCCTGTTTTCTGAAGAAAAGCTTGAGTAAATGAAACCTCACTTTCAATTACTGTCCTGGTGATTTTCCTTTTGGAGACAGGCCAGAATTTTTTTTATACAGCCTGGCTTGCACTGTTCATGCTTCCTTGTAAGTAACTTAACTTTAATTGTGAAATAACAATAAGACAGCAGTGATAACACTACCAATGCTTCAGGCACATATAGCCTTTAATTTGATCACATTAACAAATAATTTTATACATCAGCTTTTTATTTAAATTGTTTACACATGAGAAGACATCAGAAGTGTATCTCACAATGCAGTGCCATCTTTGTAGTTCAAACATCATTTGAAATGCTTCTTAAAGTTCCAGATTTAAGGTTGCAGGTCTTTCCTGACAGTTCTTTACTCTGCGTCTTTTACTGAAGTAAAAATCTAAAGCTTCATCTGTCACCTACTCAGCTGACGCTGTGTGCAACTATCTGACAGTGTGGTGTACAATGACTGTACACAGTCAACACTGATGCGTAGACATACAAAATGAGTGCACATGCTGAGGGGAAGTTAGGTGTGACTGTCTGAGAGAGTGAGAGATGTGCACAAAGGTTCAGAAGTATGAAATGGCAGCTACTGCTGTGGGATTTAATAAGAGCCTCATTAATATGTTAAACACATCATACGCGCACACACACACACACACACACACACTGGTGAGCCCACGCACTGAAGAGCGCAGTAGGACACCTCTCTCACTCTCTCTCTAACAAAGACAGGCTCTACACAGCGGTCATGTGACAGTTGTTCCCATTGTTCACTTCTGGCCAGGGGTGGTTTTCCTAATGTGTGTGTGTGCATGCGCATGAGTATTTGTGTGCATGTTAAAGCAGGAAGACACTTTAAGCCAGCTAGAGGAAATCCCTCATTCCCAAGCATGTTGATGTTTGCGCTCGTCCTCCCGATTGTGTGTATGTTTGTGTGTAATGACAGACCAGCTCTGCAGCATCTGAAGCTTGATGTTTAAACCCTACTTTATTTCTAAATCATTTTATCGAGTGTGTGTTTTTTTTAAACTAGACGCTCGGTTTATGTTTTGTAAACCGTCTGTCCATGGTACCAAAGGACTAAAAGAGATTCACGGAACCCTCTTAAAGATTCCTGATGTTCCCCCAAAAGGCCAATATTTTAAAACCACTACTTGAGTGGATTAGCCAAAGCTTTCTGCCTCCTGGCTGATGTGTTGGGTTGGCTGGAGAGATGCTGAGAGAGCTTACCATCAAAACAGTTGACTAAATTGGATTGAACTGAATGCAAAAGTAGTGTTCTCCAGATGGAAAGCAAGCTCAAGAGATACTCTCTGAAAAGGAGGAAGGCATATTTGTTTTATTGATAGTAATCCTTTATAATGACCCGCTGTCTTCTAAATGTTTATACTGCCATTTCCTCTTCCTGTTAATCTACACTTCTTTCCCACCCAAGGCCTTGTGCACAAATGTTATTGTTCCAAACCCAAGGCCTTCACTAGTGTTGGTGACAAACCAAATCTCACTTCAGGATGTTTTGTCTGTTACATGGCTAAAGAATAAACTTCTTATTGGCTGGTAGACCTTTTATGAAAATGTCAAACTGTGTGAATTTACCTTTCAAAATTTGGTCTCTCACTGATCAGCTTTAAACAGGGACAGCTTTGTTACAGAAAATTTTTATTTTTTTCTGCAAAAACCATTTATTTTGGAATTGTCTAGTTATCCTGGCTTACTGGCTCGAGATAATAACAAAAATTGTACTCAGCTTTGCGCTACCATATATTTAGGTAAGATAGCAAATGAATTAAATACTAGACATAAATACCTTTTTAAGATATTCCTCATAGCCAGTTTAAAGGCAGTAACAAAAATTGGGCATTTTGAAGGATATTTATGAAATGAAACTGAGGAATAAAACTGAAAAGATTATGACTGTTTTTCCTCTTTGTAACCATCTACATTGACCTACTTGTATGTTTGCCTTTTTTTCTTATTTGTTGTTGGTTTTGAAGGGAAGACTACATCGAAGTTTCTGATATGTTTTTTCTTCTTACTGCTGTTTCATTTTAGTTTAGTTTAGTTTAGTTTTTTTTTAAAATAAATTTACAAGAAAAATCATTTTAAAATATTTTTTTTTCTCTAGCTCTTAGTATTAATAATTTATCATAGAGATTATACAGGTTTTCATAGCTGTGTGTTTATATGAATGCACATGACTTAAAACAACATTTATTTTTTCTGTAAAACATCAACTGGCATCAATTTTTACTTGAAGTGTAGATCAAATTTGTAGAAATAACGACTCAGAATTCTTGATATGTTTTTTTGTTGATACCCCTGTCGTCTGTGCTGTAAACTGTGCTTCGGTGTATCCTAAATAATACAGTGTGTACAAACACTGGATACTTAAACACTGCTGAGGGTGTATGTTATGAGTGCTAGCATTAATTATTATGATACTGATTTTAAGAATTCAAGTTTTTACGTTACTTAAAGTGCGCACATCTTGATACACGTACATGAGAAGAAGGCACTAGCAGGTGTTGCGCAAACCTAATGTGAAGTTAAAACTTGCTGGTATAAAACACAAATTCTTTGGCATGGGATGTCTTTTAAAATGATTTTCACTTTCATTCCATGTTAAGTGGTCTCTGACCCACTATACCGTACACTGTCCATACATAGGAAATAATAGACTTGGTGTAGGAAGCACTTGCACTCATTTGTGTGTGTTTTATGCAGCGTTACAACTACTGGTTGAACAGCTGTGGAGAAGAGAGGGTGAAGCAGGGAGGAAGATAAAAGAGTGGGAAAAATAGACAATTCCATTATTATAAGAGGTAAAAGGACAAAGGAAAAAGAAAAGGCAAAGTCTGGGAGCTGCCATGATGGACAGGCCAAAGAGGGAGGGCATGTCTGTGTGGAGGAGGGCATGAGACTACAGGAGAAAGGGGAAACATGGATGAGTAGGGACCAGTGAAAGAAGACTGAAATAATGCAGAAAAAAATAAATGGTAGGAAAAGAGTACACAGAAGGTACAGGACAAGAGTGGTTGAAATTTCTTCTGAATGACCCATAGCTCTTAGAATGAATCATTTATTTATTAGTTAAACCGAGCCAGTATTCCTGAGTAAGTGCTAAGTGTTTGTGTTTTCACTCAGTGAGAGTCAGTCAATTGTCCTCTGCAGGAGTGTGTGTGTGTGTCTGGCAGATGGTCAGGGCCACACACACAAATACACATACAGCTGACCGTCCCCGAGGGGTCGTATAATAGGTGCTCCTCTTGTAGTCATTCTGCCTTTCAGAGGAATCCACACTCTCTGACCCGGCATGCCTTAGTAGGACTTTTACTGTGTACACTGAAGAGTCCTGAACCAGCCAGCTGTTCCTTTCTCTAAACCAGTATTTGCATTTTTATTGATATTCATGATTACAAGCTGGTGGCTCAGTGACCCCCTGCTAGAGTTAAGTTTTAGCATTTAGTTCCAGTTTAAGGAGGTCCTGGTTTATTTAGAAGTGACCAAACTCCAAGAACCTACTGAAGTTATGTCTTCTCGTTTGTAGCAAAGTTGTAGCCTTCTCCTTTGAGCTGGTGTTAACTATAGTGTTTGCCATTTAACGTGACAGCAAACAGCAGCTGTTGATGAGAAACGGTGCAAGTATTTTTGCCAAAAGACCAAAAAAGGGCTACCAAACACAGATCTTATAGACTTCACACAGGGTATCAGTCATCTCAGTTTGTTTTTGCATATGTCATTGAGCATACTTTAGCACAGCCCTGGAAGCGGGAATTTGACTTCTGTGGCTGTATAATGCTGACCAACAAGTGCTCCAATTTATGCTTTCACACATTTTTAAAGCGCTAGTTCTCTTCATATTGACAGACGTCTAAACAAAAATGCTACAAAGACATTTTATTGTTTCTGCTTGCTATAAGTATTAAATGTAAGACACTTTGCTGTTAGAAGGCACGTATCTGTACTGTACACGTGGTCTAAAATGATATCCATCTTCTAATTTATCCCCCGCAAAGGAAGAGGAGCAAAATTCCTGAGCTGTTAGTATTTGTTGTTTGTTGTGGATAATCTTTTTTGTTATTATCATGCGCATGTAAAAGTGTGCAGCAGCATTTTTCTGCAGTTACAGTTACTGCAGGTCAGTTGAACTCAGTGTCATTGTTTTCCTTGAGATGACTCACTCTGCGCACTCAGTGAATAAGAAATATTGAAAGAAGAAAAAGTTTGAAACAGGCTGAATGAAATCGAAATTGATCTGTAAGTGGAATAATTGATTTAAGTTAACATATTGGGCTCTAACTATTCCCACATTTAATAGTTTCTGCCTGCAGCTTTTAAAATCACGTGTATTGTTGAAAATGTCTTTTTCAGCAATGCCTCTTCATCAGGGCTAACAGCATCTAGCCAGACTGCTACAATCCCAGACCCCACAATTAACTCTGCAGCTTGTGTTCTCTGATCATAATCAGGCTATTTAACAATAGCAAACACCAGCTCAGTCGTTCAGATCAGATTCTTAGGTTTGAGATTAGAGAGAGGGTCAGTTGAATCCAGTCTGCTACCGTGTTATTTTAGTTTGTACAGCATGACTAACTGCTGCACTGTGAGTGATTCAGAGCGGATAAAGCTGTGCTGTTCACTCATCATCACACAGCAGGGGAATTTCTCTGTCTTGTGTTTTAGTTCCCTGTCATCCTATTGGTCATGTTCATCATGCTGTATTTATAACTGTGTCTGTCTGCTTATTATACAAGATCTAGCTAATGAGCAAAAATAAAGTTGGTTGCAGTGCTGCTGTCTTTTTTTTTTTTTTTTTTTAAAGTGATG
>VVHJ01032441.1:0-11962 GCA_015107715.1 Tylochromis polylepis
GCAAGAACGTTGGCCAGGAAGATTACAGCAAAGTGCCGAAGTACTGAGCTGATGCTGGAGCCAGCTTCACATCACACACACAGATGGACGGACTCTCCCTCTCTCTCTCCTCACAGCCCATTCTTACACACACACACACACACACACACACACACACACACACACACACACACACACACACACACACACACACACAGACAGACACACACACAGACAGACAAATGTCAGCTGTCTCCACCATTTGAGCTTCTCATGTCTTCACAACTGTGCAGATTTCTCACGCCCACATGTACACACACACAGACACACTTACTTCTCTAGTGTGATATATTTGTGGACCATAAGTTGACAAGTTACTTTAGTTTCTCATTTTATTTGTTTTTATTTTTGATGGAAGCTTAAGGATTCTGGCGTTTGATACTATGCAAGTGTTCATTTATGTCGTCGTCTTCTTTTTTTTCTTTTTTTTTTGTTGTCCCCCTTGGCTGACCTCAGTGACGCGCTTAACCCTGTATGTCATGAGAAAACTGCCAGAAAATTCTTAATTTATATTGTCTTAATTGAACCTTCTGACAAATTTTTTAAAAAGAAAAGGAAGTATTAATTTGTGTATATGCATTTTAAATTGGTATCATATTTGCCACAGTCTTTTTTTTTTTAATGGTTAAAAATGTTCTGTTGCTTTTTTTAAAAGAGTGCAATTTATTTCAGTTTTTTGGCGGAAAAATCACACTGATGATGTAGAAGTCTCAGAACTCATGTATCAAATATACACCTGGCGTTACAGGGTTAACTAGTGAGAGAAAGAGAGCACTTTAGTGATATTGAATTAGCTGAGAGCCAGTTATTCTGACTTCAAGGCACGGAGATGAGAGGAAAATAGGAGGGCGCATGCTACCCTCTCAAGGTATTTTTGGTGCAGTGGGTGGAGGATGGATGCAGGGCATGGCTGCTGCGGTGGAGGTTTTGGCTTCTGTCGTCAACTCCTCGTACCCAGTAGCCCTCTGTTGACACCCACCATCAGCTCCACCTCATGCCTTCCTTTACCCGTCATCTGTTAGTGTCTCTAAATCATGTCTGTCTTCCTTTCGGGTGCGCATGACTCATAACAAGCGGCTCTTCGAAATGAACTTTTCTGTTTGATGTACGTATGACGTGTTAAGTGAATTTTATTTCTTTGTTCTTTTTTTAGTATTTTCATGTTATCTGTTCTTTTTTTTTCTTTTTTTTAAACAGCTGTATATATGACTTTAGAAAGTGATTGTGGCATGTTAAGTGCTCGGTCAGCATTTTATATGGGAAAGCTTTCATCCACATGCTCCTGTTTTAAGACATCCTGTTGTTCTTCTTTTCCCTCTGTTCTTGATGAAGTGCAGAGCATGGCTGCCTGTCACCACTATTTTGGTCTGAATCGGAGAAATTGGATCCCTGGGTAAATTGTCATCAGTCTTAAAGCTATATTTTTATACTTACACCCAGCTCATGGCTTTTATTTTGAAAAGTCATTTTTTGTGTGTGTCTTCTAGCAGCTGTGTGACCACAGTGGATTTCTCTGTCATAGCATGACTGTTTTCCAAGAAGTTAGTTTATAGTATCAGTCGTGAGAAAAAGGAAAGGAAAAAAAAGTTTTAAGTTATTGCATATTCATAAAGGTGACCAGAAACTGACTCTTCTCCCACTTATACTTTCTTCACTAAAAATACTTTTTACAAAACCTTTTCTCTTCCTTATTTGTTTCTTGTTTTTAGCTGTCTTCTCCATAAAATCCTGTCGTTTCACTTCAATACACTATTATAGTTGAATTTATGGTTAATTTAGTGGGTAGATCGCACTTTCATGAGCCTTCGAAAGCGTGTTCCAACACGCTGTAATTACAGAGGATTAAAAACTATTACAGTCAGCTTCTGCTGAACGAGCTTCCAAATTTAAAACAGTAATTTAAGTTGAAGAAAAATGAAGGTTTCCTTAATGTTTAGAATATTTTGTACACTTTTACCTTTGTGGAACTTTTAAGCCATGTTAGTAATTAATTGTTTCTTTTTATTACTGAGAATTATTAATAAACATGAACCCACTAAAAACTGTTGGCTGCTGATTTCATCTTATTTAAAAACCCAGTTAGAAGTTAGCATGACTTCAGGCACAGACTGGAGTGAATCTTTGTCAGGCTGCTTATTATTTGTGCGATCACATGTCAGGTTTGTGTGTTTTGTTTTTTACTCAAAGCAACCAGAAGATGGCAGTGTATACCTAACATTTGCAGTTGGATAAAATGAGCACATTGCTCTGTTATGGCTCTGTTATTTGTAAAAAGAAAGACTTCTCATTACTGGATTAATTATGCTCTAAAACCCTGATTTATAAACGCTGCAGGTTTAATTAATGGGATTCATCCAGATTCTTAAGAAATTCGTTATTTCACTACCTTTCCAGTTTTGCGCCTCTAAGCTAATTTCTTCTTTTATTATCATTTCTTCTCTTAGTTTTTATTTTTTTTATTTTTTATGTTAATTTAGTCTGACTACCCCGTGGCTCAATGCAACAAAAAGCTCCACACGCAGAAATTTCGCTGCTTCAACAGGATTTTTCCTCAACAAGTTTGTCTCATGAGATATAAATGCAATGACTCTTATCAAGGAAAGCGAGCCCCATGATGTAATGTCATACCACAAGCTAATACCTCACCACTGCCTTTGCTGCTTTTAAAGGAAACAAGACAATTACAGCACAGACCTTGCTGCTCTAATCCACTATTGTCTGAGGCACTTAACCTCGGTGTAATGAGTACAGCTTAGTGTCCTCTCAGGAGGCTGCTTTTATATCTCATCAGTGAGCTTCAAGAGGCAAACATCACCTTATCATTTAAAGCACAACACTAGACTTAAACAACTGTGGCTGCTGAGAGGGCAGTCCAAAAGGAGCGAGAATTAAAACTTTCAAAAAACTTTTCTAAGATTTTCACGCTGGCGAAAACTCACACTCAACCCAGTTTGTTAGGTACGCCTGTTCAACTGCAAATATCTAATCAGCCAATGGCATGCAACAACTCCATGCATTTAGACATAAAGACATGGACAAGGTGACCTGTTGAAGCGCAAACTGAGCATCAGAATTGGGAAGAAAGGGGTTTTAAGTGACTTTGAATGTGGCATGGTTGGTCTGAGAATTTCAGAAACTGCTGATCACACCAGGCACCACTCCTGTCAGCTGATAACAGGAATCTGAGACCACAATTCAAACAGAAGACTTGAAAAATGTTGCCTGGTGATGAGTCTCGATTTCTGCTGCAACATCCTGATGGTAGGATCTGAGTTTGAGGTAAGCAAGCATGAAAGCATGGATCAGTCCTGCCTTCTATCAATCCTTCATGCTGCTGGTGGTATAATACTGTAATTAGGTATAATTAGGCTTGATGAAACCCCACAGTCTACCTGAGTTCTGTTGCAGACTATGACCATCCATTTATGACCATCAGTGTACCCATCTTCTGATTGCTGCTTCCAGCAGGATATCACATCATGTTACAAACACTATTCATTGTACTCAAATGGCATCCACAGTCACCACATCTCAATCCAGCAGAGAACCTTTGTGATGTGGATGCTTCCATCTCCTTGTTGAATCTGTGCTTTGAAGAATTACAGCAGTTCTGAAGGCAAAAAAGGAGTTCAAGCAAGGTGTAAAAGAGGTTAATTAAGTATAGGTGCAAAACTGATTACATCATTTGTGCAACACTATTAAATCATAGTAAAAAAAAAAAACCCAAAACATAATATGAGCCCATCAGGTATGTTCAGATATGAAAGTAACTACAAGAAAGGCAGAGAAATCACAAAGGAACAAAACGATAAACATGCTGACAATTAGTCACGTCGACAGAGTGTTTCAACTTGAAACAAAAGACTTTTTTTTTTGCTTGAAAGTCATATAATTACATTTGTCCTAACATTAACAGTTTTGCATCGCAGAAGATCATAAATCAGAAAGCAATCTATTCACAAAGCAGCACATTTATCAATTATTTAAATGTTTGCAGCTTTCAGAGGCTGAGGAATTTCATCATTTTGCTGTTTTATGTCAGTATAAAATGATAAAAGTTATGAAGAAATTGGATTTACCTAGCAGTCTGGATTGCTGGTACAATCTGACGACATGATGATCACAATCTTCTTAAATCGTTTTTGTGTTGATTATAGGGCTGCGACAAATATTTGGTAACTATTTCATAATTATTTTGAGAGCCATTTAAACTCCTGTGTGTAACTGATTACAGTCTGGGTTTAATTTTGAAACTTTAATTTTAAAATATCTTGAAGGTGCTTTTCACTATTTTCTAACATTTCATACACCAAATAATAAATGAATTATTCCAGGCACATCTATAAAGTAAACAACTACTGACAGAAGCCCTACATGTTATTTACATGTACAGTTCCATACATTTGATTTTCTCTGCATGGAGGCTGTGAAAAACAGGTCTACAGACCTCTGTAGAGCAGGGTAGTGTGCTGCTGCTGCTGGTTCATCAGATCACACACCCACACTCACATTGTTCTGGTCAAACACAACGAGGAAGGAAATGTTCCTCTGTTTTTTCCAATCAGCGAGTGGAGGTCAGAGGAAGTAGAAAAGATGATGATCCCGCTGAGACTGCATGAAATGAAAGAATGATTGATGAAGGATTTTAAATCCATCTCTTTGTTGAGAATGTTTGATTAGGTGCATTTTAGAGAATGCACACTTTTGTAAAACCTGGAAACTTCATTTATCCCACACGATGTTTATATATATATATATATATATAATATTGAATATATATATATATATATAATATTGAATATATTTGTCTCCATATCAAATGTGTGTTCTGTCAACAGACGCAAGGTCTGAAAAGGGAACGCAGTCAATTGCTAGGGTCTCTCTGCAGCTGCCCCTCTGCCTGTTTCCCCCTCATCCTGTTCTGACTGGGTCACGGACATGCTCTGGCAAAAATCCCTAATTGCCCCTTACTCACCCGTCGCTGGACCCCACCTCCACCTGCACACTGACCCCCCTCGCCTACTCCCTTCCTCGCTTACTCCCACAGGCTGTGACTGTCTTTCCTGTTTTCAATCTAAGCGATCACATGTAAACAAACTGTGTGCACTCAGTCTGTTGCACACGTCCGCCTGAAAGATATGTTTAATAAAATAACTAGCTGGGTCCATCCCCTGTCTGGTGCAGAGCACTTGAAGCCCGAGGAACTCTAATCAGAAACGAGGAGCATGAGTCACGGTGCTCCCTGTATGAGATCGAAAGAGGTTCGGCCCGGTTCCATTAGCTGTTTAAATTGTTTCTGTGATAGGCTGATAGGCGGCAAGTGGCGGCAGGTCAGTGGGTGTCCTCTGCCTCATTTCCTGCCCAGCAGCTTGGCAGAATCCAGAAGAATGATACTCTGACTCACTCTCTGAGCCACCTTCCTTCCTCTCTCCTCAGCTCTTTATGCCTCTGTCTCTCCCCCACCCCTGCGGGCAAATCCAACATGATAAGGGCAAGCACTCCTCTTCATGTGGCCTCTTTGGCCTGTGGAGAGTTAAGACCGCTGAAATCACTCTGGCACTCCGCTGCCTTGCCAAACACGGGTAACCATCAGGAGCCTGTGAAATCCAGTGAGATAGAGGAAAGGGAAACTGGCATGGAGGAAAAAAAATCTTGGCACCAAGTGTGGAGGAAGAGAGAGAAATAAGAAACTACAGCTGGACTCCATGGTCAGCTGCCCTGTCTAATATTTTTTCCAGAAAAGCACCACATAAACTTTACTTCAGGATGGCGAAATTTTGAAAAGTACAACTCTTAAGCACTTATTTTTACCTGACACTTTATATTTTAAACCACTACATTTGAGGGGATTAACAGCTGACACAGGGTGAGATAGAGGGTGTACAGTGGACAGGTTGCCAGCCCATCACATGGCAAACAACCAGAGACAGATAACAGCACACTCTCACAACCACTGAGCCTAACAAGCATTTCTTTGGACTTTGGAGGGCGAAAAATCTCCCATGCAGAGACAGAACATAAAAAACACAGAGAAAGGCCTCAGCCGACCCGATGGCTCGATCCCAGAATTGTTTAGCTGTGAAGCAGCAGTCTGTCCACAAGTACTTAAAAAACAAATCTTATTTTCTACATTTCATGTTACCTTTGTATTATTTTCAGCTAAATATAGGGTTTCAGTGCCTTATAAATCACTGCATTTTTTATTTTACTTTTATTCATCAACATAATACATCACTAAACATAAAGTGCAAAATATGCAAATAAACATATCCATCCGCCAAACACTCCTTAATTCTATTTCTTGGTTACAAACAGCCAATAAACGTTCTTTTCATATAACTTCATATATAAATTATTGCCTCCGCTCATTTGTATAATTAAAGGCAGTTTGCCCTATTTTGACTGCTATTTTGAACAGAGATGGGAATTTGAATGATTTTTACAACTGAGCCATTATCTTTAAAATCATGAAGCTTATTTGTAAAGAGTCTTCTAAAGCTGAGGAATTGCTAATGTCATTTAGACAGGAGGAAACACAAAAAGGAATAAAACTGAAAATATACAGAGCTCGACAACAGCAAGCTAAGGTGAACAACATGGAGGTAAAAACTGAATTGGAATTAAGCACAATTATAGCGGAAGAAAAATGGGAGGAAACATTTAACGCTGGATGTAAATGATCAAATAGTCAAAGATGGAAGAAATCAAAATGATTGAAATACCAGTTATTACTTCAAAATATAATAACTCATCTGAACTTTAGTGGAGAGGTTGTGGGTGGATCTGGAATTTAACACATATAATTTGGGATTATCCTCATTTACTTAATTTCTGGATAAGATGTTCAAAAAGAGGTTAAACAGATGTTGGGAGTTGATGTTATGTTAAATCTGTTACTTTATATATTGGGCATTTACCTGGATAATATAATAAATGAGAAGTATGAGATATGAGATATATTTATTAAGAATTATGCTACTGAATGCATTTTGTTTTTGCCCCCACTTTTTTGAAAACTGATTGGTTCACAGCAACAAAATCCTGCAAGACAGCAAGAAAGTCCTCACTGGCTGGGGTTATTCTGCCTCTGACAGTCTAAAGAAATGGACTTCAGGTTAATTGTGATTCTTCATTGGCCATAGGTGTCAATGACTGTCTGTCTCACTGTGTTAGCCCTATGACACACTAGTGATCTGTCCAGGGTGTATCCTGTGACAGCTGGAATAGGCTTCACATCCACCAGGTGCAGCATTTTGTCTTGATGACTTTTGAGATTTTGTTATTTAAATCAAAACTAACTAGCTGGTGAGATCACATGTTGAAGTGACCTCACCCTAAGCCAGTGGTTCTCAAAGTGTGTGGCTGCACCTTTTCGGCTACAGCCTACACACATCATCATCAACAACAACAACAACAGGACCTAGTTCGTTCTGTTTTAAGGCGGCAAGGCGTGATTGTGCATGCCGCTCAGGTACGTCCGCCTCCCCCGCAGCCGCGCCGCAGACCACGCCCCCGCCACAGCTCTGCAGTCAGAAACAGGCTCACTGCAGCCACTAAGAGTGAATAGTATTAAACGCTCACTAAATTATATATTTTTCATCTCTGTTCACAAGTTTCTGGATTTCTTTTTTTTTTATAAGACTAAGACTGAACTTTATTTTTCCATTTCTGTCAATGTTCACATTCTACTTGTTGCTTTTTTGAAGAAGTGGTGCAGACTAATGAAGCAGTCTAGTGACAACAGTTACAAATAGCTGTTTGAAATGAAAGCTGTTTAAAACAAAAATTACTTAAGGATTCATTGTGAATGAGTTTATTATCTAAATAAAGTTGCAGCTAGGCTTTTCTGTCATTGCTTTGTTTAGATGGGGCGTGAAAACATTTCTTCCTACCATGTGGGGAATGATGTAAAAAGTTTGAGAACCACTGCCCTAAACGTAAACCTCACCTAAAAGTGTGAAACATTAAGTAAACCCCATGATTTAGTAGATTGTAGAACCGTGTGTATCAGCAATAACTTGGAGTAATTGTTTTCTGTATGACTTTATCAGTCTTTCACATCGCTGTGAGGGAATTTTGGCCCACTCTTCACCACAGCATTTCAGTGGGGTTGAGGTCTGGACTTTGGCCCATTGCAACACTTTGATTTCTTTCACTCTGTTGTAGATTTGATGCTGTGTTTGGGATCATTGTTCTTTTGCATGACCTAATTTGGGCCAAGCATTAGCCATCAGGCAGATGGCCTCACATTTGACTCAAGGCTACTTTGGTATACAGAGTCAGTGAGTCATCGACTCAATGACTGCAATGTGCCCAGGTCCTGTGGCTGCAAAACAAGCCTAAATCATCAGCCCTCAATCATTGTGTTTGACAGCTGATATGAGGTGTTTTTACTCATATGCTGTGTTTGGTTTTCTCCAAATGTGGTTGAGTGTTGCACGGTCTGATCTTGAGTCAGTTTGCTGGGACGTCCACTCCTGGGAAGATTGGTAACTCTCTTGAAAGTGTTTCACTTGTGAATAATCCTTCTCACCGTAGAATGATGGGTTTCAAATTGTTTGGAAATGTCTTTAAAACCCTTTCCAGACTGATGGGAAGATCAGTGCTGATGCCTTTCATCTTGGTTAACCCAGATCTGAATGCTTCAGACCAGCAAACTGCAAAACTTCTTTTAAAGAAGTTCTCCCACTCGCTAGTGATGATGTGTTTGATTAGCAGCATCTGGCTCGTTGTTACCCTCTTACTTCCTCTAGAAGCAGAAACATTGTACTTAGTTTTTCCGTGCATGTACTCTGCATTTTTTCATAGTTTTGTTAAATAAATAATGACGCGGTGTATTGCATCATGTCTTGTTGTTGATCGGAGATTGTATTTACCTAATTTTAAGGCCTATTAAGGACTGTGTTATATTTATTGCATATGATACATGTACATACAAACTTGGGAACTGATAGAGGGTTTATTTTCTTTTTTACCATGACCGTAGCTTCAGATGGAGGGGCTGGATTCATAAATACAATATTTTCTACAATTTCTTTTCAATATGGAGGTTTAAAAAACTTATCTGCTGTTGAGGTCAGTTTGAAAAATCTGTTCTCATCCAACCTGATTTAGCAATAATTTAGAATCTGACTTATTTTCATCTGAGACCACACAGTCCTTATTAATCAGGTTTCATGCTAAGCTTTGACTGTTTTGAATCACGATTATGTAGGGTTGTAGAGAAATAATCAAGATTTAAAGATACCTTGCATCTTCCTATTTGAAAGCTAGTATAAATGTGCTAACCGTGCACATGTGGTTGACAGCAGGCTTTATATAATAGCTGGATATAGCCACAGTGACATCGCTTGTTGGGTTTGTGATGTCCCATTGTGAAATCTTGAGTTTAACTTTCTTTGGCTTTGGAAACCAGATGCCACAGATGAGGTGTTCTCTTGTCTCTCCCCAGGTGGCCATGCCCTGAAACTTACTCAGGTTTACTGTTTGTGCAACCAAAACTTACAAACTGAAAATCATGTTCCCATAAATAAAACTTAAAACTGTTCATTGAGATCATAAATTTATCAGGAAAATGTTAACTGAAGGATTAAATCAAGTTAGCACCTGGGTCATTTTCTCATAGACGTCTAGGGAATCAGAGGAGTTGCCCAGTCTTCATCGTTAGAAAGAACACAGGTTCTTTCTAACACACAAATCCTCAGCAAGTTTTTAAATCCTCGGGCCTTTCTGTCCGGTTTCTCTCTGGGGACTCTGGCTTCCTCCAACAGTCCAAAGACATGCATGTTAGGTTAAATGGTGATTCTAAATAGGCTGCATACTTGTCTGTGTGGTACCCTTGAGGGCCAGTGCTTAATAAAATGGATGGGTGGAGTTCTGATTGGTTTGTGGAAACGTGACATCATCTTTTTCCATCAGAGTTGCACTGACTCCCAAAACTGAGCAAAGACCACCAGCAAATGAGCAGAAGCATAATCTACGATGTGAAAAACTGAAAGAGAATATTGCACTGCGTTAATGCATTCGCTCTAACTCATAATAAAAATTTGACTGTGGAAAAAAAATGTAATTAGAGGATCTGAATATTGACTCTATCATCTACAAAGAAACTGCAGACCGCAGTAGCACCTGTAGGTAACACATCTTCATGATCACACCTGACCTGCTTGAGGTACTAATTATTGTTCAGTGTGTCCATAAATACCCATAATAACACTGCAATCTTCTGCATCAGATTGCATTCTTCATCACTGTTTCCCTCCAGCTGTAATGAGATAACTCTGAATTGAATGTTTGAGGGTGTTTGTATTCGTGCTGTGTTGTGTTGGTATACTTTAAACATCTATGTATTTGTGACTGTGTGTCTGTGTGCATGAGTATTTGGTGCTTGAGTGGGAGTTCATGTCTGATCTGATTGATGGAGGCTGCAGTTGAGGCAGCACTCCCCCTGATTGCAGCTACAGGCAGCACTAGACTTCTCATTAACCTATGATAATGCACCTGTCACCCTGATACGAAAGCCTTGCAGCACATTTGCTGCGGATGACTGTTCTCGCTTCTTCTTCTTCACCCCCCCCCTTTTTTTGTTTCTTTGCCCGATTTCCCTCCCTGCTTCATCCATCTCCTTCTGCCTCTCCTTTCTTTCTCACTTTCTTCTACACTCATGTTAACACACACACACACAAAGTAAGCTCTGCCTTTGGAGAGCCTTGTTGACTCCGTGCCAGAATTGACCACAGCAGATGGAGGTTAGCACCCTCCCCTTCACTACTGAATAGAGCAGCAGCTACAGTATTTAATAGGATCTGTGCTCACTAACCTATTGGGACAGGAGCTGATACGAGATCTATCGTTCCAGCTTTTGAGACTGCGTTTGTGTATGGACTACAAATGTGGCAGCAAGTATGTGCAGCAGTATGTGCTTTCACACAACATAAGCCATCTGAGTTGACTTATTTTCTGGCTGGTAGAGACGTGATCTCTCCTTCTGGTGAATTTGAACTCTGAATGAGATAACTTTTCTTTCAATTCAAACACATTAGGTTATGCCAGCTATGTACAGTTGAATCCAAATTTGTATCTAAAGTCTACAAATAAGTGGTAAGTTTGGAGTAACAAATAACTACAGTTCTGACTACAAAGGCAAGAAACTAACAACA
This sequence comes from Tylochromis polylepis, assembly GCA_015107715.1. Lineage (NCBI taxonomy): Eukaryota > Metazoa > Chordata > Actinopteri > Cichliformes > Cichlidae > Tylochromis > Tylochromis polylepis. The sequence continues at coordinate 11,199 of VVHJ01032441.1, forward strand.
AAAAAGAAGTCTCCGTACCTAATTTATTGTGTCATGACAGCTGTACTGGGGATAAATGTTATATATACAGTGCTTAACAAATTTATTAGACTACCACCCAGCTTCATGCCACAGCTTCCCTACAATTACCAAAACATATTTTTGTTTCTGTAATGTTTAATACATCATTATGTGCAAGCCCCCTTTTTTTGAAACAGCATTTTTTAAAACTAAAATATGTTTATTCTTATTATTCATGAATTTTCAAATGTACTATTTTCCGTAAAAGTAAAAAAATAAATAAATACATAGTAAAGCACATAATTATTATTTTTTGATTAAGACTCCTGAACAGAAAATGAGTTTTAGGCCCGTTTACACATCTACGTTTTCCCTTAAAAACGTATACTTTCCCCTTCGTTTGCACCTTTCGTTTACACACAAACGGAGATGTCGCCTCTGAAAACGATTGTTTCTAAAAACTCCGGCAAAAGCGGAGATTTTGGAAAACGCCGTTTTCGCGTCGCAGTGTGGACTGCAAAAACGGAGGCTTTCGGAAACGATGACGCATTTTAGTCATGTGATGCAGTCATGTGACCAATTCAACTTGATGGCGGACGGCATTGTACAGCAGTTGTTTTGTTTGCTCTCAATTTTGACAGCCCTATTAAAGATTAATATCAGTGTGTACATGCTCCAGATAGCTTTTCTTCAAAGAAGAGGGAATGTAAAGTAAATAAGTAAATAAACGGCAGACGGAAATGACGCAGGTCTTACGTTTCACG
>VVHJ01032442.1:0-13600 GCA_015107715.1 Tylochromis polylepis
TCACAGGTAAAATATTCTTATTATCCTGACAGTTACCAGTGTAGACTTAAAAAAAAAAGTATTTCTTGCATGCTTATAGCCCTGTGTGTGTGTGTGTGTGTGTGTGTGTGTGTGTGTGTGTGTGTGTACACATTTTCTCTGTCTTTGGGTAAGGGATGTATCACTCTAGCCTCCCTTAATACTACATTGTCTGTTGTCATTCAGCTATGCTGAAGTGCGAGCTGAAAGAAGGAGAGCGTTTGGCCTTGAAGATCTATCGCCACCTGAGATAGCCCCCTCCTCTGTAAAGGTAACTCAGACACATCCTGCACAGTGTGGGACATTTACAAGGTCGGCTTTAAATCTGACTCTCCATGTTGAACATTACTCTGTGTTCCAGGCTCAAGAACTCTATCTGGACATCTGCTCGACACTGGACGCTCCACGGGACAGAAACAGCGGTGCACGTTCGGTGTCCTCCCACAGCTCCCGGAAGTCCTCCCACACAGCGCTGTCAGACTCTGCATGTGAGTCATCCTCTGCTCCCCAAAGTGCTAACTCACTCAACAGTAGGTCATTATTTACAGAAATCCTGCTCTTGTGTATGGGCGGAAGATCTGTTATTGGGGATTGTAGGCAGCAAAATAATGCGAGTCTAGTGATAACCCTCTCTCCCTGGGTTTGACATTTTCATTAGTAATGGAAATGGAAGATCAATTTTTAGTTTCCAGAAGAATCCCACATCTCGATCCTTTTTTTTTTTTTTATGTAATCTTTGTGATCACTAATAAAACTCCAGACGTTGTCACTACACCCACCTCGGTGTATGTGGGTGATGATGCATCTATGAAAGGTTTCCAATGCTTACTTTAGCCTGCCCTATTTGTTTGAGCCCCCATTCTCACCGACTTGCTGCGCTTCCACCCACTGCCTAATATACCAAAACACTTCCATCTGCATATTTATGAAGAATACACCAGTGGCAGCTTCATTACAGTTGTAGTTTTTACAAAGTAAAACAGTGTTCCAGTCTTCCCTCAGCCCACACATATATTAAACTTTGCTACAATGAAAAACCATTTGTGGTAGAATGAGAGAGGAATCACAGATTCCAAATCAGCAGTTTGCTATACAAAGAAGTTTTGTCTTTCTCTCGGAGAGGCTATAGTTTCTCTGTTTAGGGAAAAAATGCATTAAGGTCTCCCTTTTAAAAAGGAGTAAGGCCATTTTTGTTTGGGGAACTTATTTTATTTTAGAAATCAAAGTCTGCTGATAGGTCTTGTGGGAGTGTGGCTACAGTGTGGAAAAAGTTGTATGAAGGCTTAACTGTGCTGCAGAAATTAGACATTAAAATTAGCTTCTTCTTTTTTTTCTTTTTCTTTTTTTACCTCGAATGTTGACACGGGCTTTATTTTTATCCTAAAGTCATAAGCAATTGTTTGGGCACCAGTTTACTTGTAGAACTTTTCTAAATAACTTTGCAGGGCAGGTCAGGATTTATTATTTTACGCAAAAAAAAAATGACTGAGCATTTGCAGATGAAGCCTGATACCTATAAATGTGTTACTGACACAACGATTATCCCACTCATGAAATGAGTATAAAAGCAAGACGGTAATTCACTCAGTTATTGCAGTTACAAGTGTTCACATTAGTTCACATGATTATGACCAAACCCATCCGAGTTGTTTAGAGGTGACCTGTCTGTGCCCTGCAGCAGCTAACTCCTACACAGAAGCCTGCACACCATCGTGGCAGTCTGCTTCCATTGGGCCTGAAAAAACATCTGCCAGATTCCAGCCAAGCAGTTCAAAGGTCAGTTTACACAATGTTTACATGTATCTCTTTGTCTCTGGAGATAAAAATGGTTAGCGAGAAACAACCGTGCACAGATAACACATTAATGTCTCGTAAATTGTGTTACATAAAACAACTTTTCCCATTTTTTTTCTCCTGTAGAATTTGGCACAAAGACAAAATTCCTTTGACCTTGTTTCCCCAATGAGCCTCCCCCTTTCTCCTACCTGCAGCAAGCACTCCGCAATGGTTAGTGATTAGACTTCCTCTCCAGCCTGTTGCCTTCCTACTTTCTGTTTGTGTACAGTGTGTTACTGTTACTGTTGGATGTGTTTGTTTCACCTGCTGGTTGTGCACGGTTTAATAAAAAAAATGAAGAGTTGTTGTGTATTTCTCCCAGAAATCATTCATCCGTGTTACATTTGAACTGTAAAATCAATATTGCACAAAAGGTTGGAAGATTTGTGTGCTTTCCACCGTGACAGGAATAAACCATTACGACTCACGCTACTTGATTATAGCCACATTTGTCCGTTTCCCTGAAAAAGCACAAAAGTGTTCTTATATCCCTTTCACCTGCTCTCTCTATCAGCAACAGCAACCGCAGCAGCAGCAGCAGTCCTCCATGTATCAGCTGCAGCAGCCGCAGCTCGGTGTCATGAACCAGCTGAAGGAACAGCTGGAAGAGAGGACGCGCATTCTGCAAGCTGACATTAAGACACAACAGCAGGAGCTGCACGACATTAAGGAGAAGCTCCATCTTGCTAACCTACAGGTAGTGTTCCCACAGTTTCAAATGAAGAGACTGCGGCGTTCATTTATTCAGCCGCGAGTGAACCTTGAGATCTTAACACGACACGGGGTGGAGTGTTTTTGTTCTGTATTGGCAAAATGGGCAGCCGTAGACTTAAATTTAAAAATAAATGCTCATTATGTACAGATCAGCTGTTGAGAAAAGTCAACCTACATTACCTATAATAGGTTGCTGTAATGGACAAAAGGCTCCACCTAGAGGCCAACACGAAAGACTGACTCCAGGGATTGTCTCTTTGTTTTGCACTTACCTCCTGGGTGTGCAGATAACATGAGATGAGCTATAATTTGAAGCATAAACATGTCACACATCAGCATGTAACTAATCTGAATCGATCCTTAAACGATCCCACTATACGTGTCAGTATTATAGCACCCTGACAATGCCCTGTCTTGCAGGTAGAGACAAGTGATCTAGCCTGCGCCACAGTTTACTACCTCTCGACCAAGTTTCGTGAAATTCAGCTCCTTTTTTTTCTTTCCTTGCGTAATCCTGCTGACATACAAATAAACAAGAAGTAATTTTCAAGTACATCCATCCATCAATCTTCTTCCAGTCCTCCAGTTCAGAGTCATGTGGGTGCTGAGGTGTATTCCACCCATCACAGGGCAAGGGGAGAGGTTATGGAAATCAATAAGTTGTTTCTTTTTAAAAAGAATTAATTCAATTTGTCTATTTCTGTGTGTGTTAGATGCTGTTACAGCAGCCTATCCACAATGACTTTAGTCAGGCGCAGCAGCAACCTCAGCAGCCTCAGCAACAACAGCAGGCCCCGGGAAGGCCGGCCCAGCAGAGTCAGTCTGGGGTCATCAGACAGCTGTCGGACCACCCTAAACCAGTCTGCGGGGCTCACAGCTCATCCCCGCACTCGCTCCTGAGAGAGAACAGCTCACCTTCAACGCAGGTACATCACTGTGCAAGAGAGAAATCCAACCTTAAAACCAGAAACACAACCAGTTGGAAGCTATCCTCTAAAGTAGTTTTCTTGAAACCCCATTTGAGTTGACGGTTGCTCTAAAGTGTCTCTGTCACTATAGGTCCAGCCGAGGATTTCCCGGAGCAGGCAGGCTCAGTCAGTGAGTTTGCCAGTGCAGACAAACACGAGTCTGACGATGCCCTTCTACAGCAACCCCATGATGTTCTCTCAGACCAACACGAGGCCTCAGCAAGATGCAAACCAAAGACACCCAGACAACCAGTTCAGCCAAGATGGACAACTACGGTAAGAGCCCTGAAAACACACACAATACTCAGAACTTCAGGTGTTAATGTCAGTATGGCAGGTGATGATGAAACGGTATATTTTAGGAATAACATTCACTCTGTGTTTACCTCTTCAAGTTCTCCAAACTCTAACTGATATGTTTCTTTTCCTGCAGAATGCTTCTCAACCAACCAATGCAGACTCTGGTTCCCACCAGCGTCTCCTCGCAGCCTTCCCAGTGCAACATGGGCATCTCCCCATCTATGTGAGCGTTCTCACTGTGCACATGTCTCTATTTGTAGCGTTATGTCATATTGTGTCTAACCTCTTCATCATGTGCCACATACAGATACACCTTGGAACAGCAGATCATCACCCCCTCATTCCCCATGCAACAGGTCAACTGCAATGCTGTCCTCGTGCCCTCGCCAGTCTTCACGTCTCCGATAATGATCCCACACAACAGCTTCATCACGCACCAGTCCCAGTCAGCCTACCACTCACAGCCTCAGGCCTCTCAGCACTCCCTGCAGCTCCAGCAGCCACAGCAGTTCTTTCAGGTACGCTGCAGCGACATTAGTCAGCATGTCGTCCTGAGCCTCTTACACGCATTTTTAGACTAAAAGGCAGTTTGTCAAGGATTGATGCATAATGCTATTTAATATAAATAACCAAGGCTTTCTATTTATTTATGATCTTTTTGGGTATTAGACTGTATCTGAATACTGAGTTACCACAGCAACAAGCTACGGTGCATTTCCCACAGGTTTTAAAGCCTCAGCTTTGTGCCAAAGCTGTGCTGTGACTTTAAATGTGTTTAGAGTGATTCTTATTGTTTTTAATGTTATACTGAATTATTTTTTTGTGTTAAGAAATGTTCATTTGAATCAACAAATGCTAACAATGAGGGCATATACCTTTAAAAACAAACAAACAAACAAAAAAACCACACACAAACCATGAGTGATGGTGTTGTATTTCCAGAGTGAGTATGCATGTGATGTTTGTGTCTATGTAAGTAAGTATGAACATGTGAATAACAGTTCACAATTAGCTTGTTGGGGTGATGTGGGTCATCACCACTCTCTCTCTCTAAAGAAGGCGTCGACAGCAATGTGACATCCAGGGACCGTAGAAAGTCAGTCATTCAGCGAAATCAGGCAGCAACAGGTGAAATAACTGCAGGCAGTACTGAGTGAGTGGATCCCACTTAACATTTCTCAACTTCAAGCTGCGTGACTGACCAGTGAGAGCGTAGGATGACATATGATGGGATGCCAAATGCATTTGAGGGTTACCAAGGCAACTGGAACCTAGACTGTATCGTAGCGACCAACTGTCAGTGACAAAGTGATGCCTGAAGAGCAAATTGCTCCCAGTGTGGACACCCCTTAAGATTGAAATGACTCTGTTAGGCCTTCTTAATCATGTAGCTGACCTCTTACTCCCAAATGATGTCACTGGTAGCCACACTGATGACCATGGGGGTGTGCCTCTCCACTGTTCTTCCAATATCTCACAGTCAGCTCACAATCAGCTCCTTGGTCCAGGGTCAACTGGGCTGAAGCAGTGAAACCTGTCCTCACAACTTGGCTTGACAATGAGTCCACTATCCACTGAACACATTTTTTTTTTTTTTATAATCCTCTACCTACCGCAGAGCCTGTCTTCATATTCAGAGACAGCCCTCATGTGTACACTGTTTGCACTGCGCATCAGTCGAACATTAGATTCTATAAATAAAACTTAATAAAAGTATTCTGTCTACTACATTCATGTTCCCTTTTGTGTCTGCAGATGACTCAAGGACTCGGTGGATCTACTCCAGCATTCTTACACGCCACTAATGTGCCACAGCAAAGCACTGTGGGATACATTCAACAGCCACTAGCGCAGCAGCAACAGGCACCACAGCAACAGAGGCAATACCAACATTCCCAAAACCAGACTGGCAGCGTTTCAGAATATCGAAACATGCTGACTCGGTAGCGCTGTGGACGTGACCGGTATGCTGAGATCTGCCTCCGTGACGTGGCCGTGAAGGTGGAAGCACTTTGTGTCAAGTGGGAATCAAACTTGATGACAAGTTGGTTAAAAGTGGGAAAACTGCTTGTTGCGATCTTTTGATGTGAAGCTGCCCTTTCTGGATGAAGCCGGCCTTTTACGTCACTGGCGAGAAACCACAAGCAGAGATTGCACTGACCCGACGTCGAACATCGGGGACCCGAAGAAGTGCGAGGTGTTGGCCCTTCATCTGCAGGCTACGTCACACTCAGTGGTCCAACAGTGAAACTGCTGGGACGAGTGGTTTATCAAAGCTCTTAAAAAGAAACTTTTTACATGTTTACATGTGGAACTTTTTTGTCTAACAAAGTTTCCTTTAAGTGTCTGTTCACACTTTGGTACCACCTCCTACTCAAAAGTAGAGTATTTATTTTTGCCCAATAGTTGTTTATTTCATTCACTAATGGTGAGATTCTCAACACGCCTCCCCCTGCCGACATAACTCGAGTGAAAATGAGAAATCTCATAAAGGGATTTGTGTGCATGAGAACTCTACATTTCAGTTGGCTCCCATATTTTCCCAAAACAAGGTATGTTCATGGTAGGTCACATGACAGTGAAAACATGCAGTGGTAAGATGACCATCATATCAAAAATCAGGTTGGTAAATACTAAGATGTCACACATGCTACAGGAGCACGCTCAGAGAGATATTCTCCAGTTTTTTAGTAAGGTCTATCTAGATTTTTAAAGCCTCAATCTGGGACTGAAGAAGGGGTGCTGCAGCTATTGCACTGCTTCCTCAAAAAGAATGACAACAGCAGATATTTGAAGTTACAAATTTTCGGTGCTTTTGATCAGCAGTGCGGGATGAGTCCTCTTTTGATAAACAAGCTACCAAGTGAAAGGGGGGGAGGGGGGACTTAAATAATGTGCCTTTAGCCGTGGTACATCCATGGTGCGGTTTGACGGTTGTGTCTGATTATGGCTTTAAAAATCCAGCTCAGGTCTATTTGGAATACAAAGTTATATTTTCATAAGGTTATAATTTATTATTTTGCTGCATCAGATTTAAATACAAAAGCCTAGATTTGTATTGGATACATTACAAATATATATTGAAGGATTAAGATCCCCGGCTGTAAGGATAGTGTCTCATTCACAAGTTCTCCATTTACTGAAACCCTAATGAAATCATTTCATTTTTATTTATTACACTTATAATTGAAACACTACATGGGAATTTAATTTTTTTTTTTTTTAAACACAAAAGTTTTAATTGAGTTTTGTCTGTTTGTGTTTGTGCTTTAGACATTTGAAAGGTCAACACTGGTCCTTGTTTCTTGCCCTATGACAGTTTCATACAAACTGTTTTCAGTTTCTCCATTCATCTGTATGGGCCAGCTGTGGTTTTACAATATAAAGCAATGCAGTGTAAGTTGAGTGTAAGCTTGGTGATTTGAATACAGGGTGGCAATGATTTGGGATTTTCACAAGATGACGACGGTCTCAGGAAGCGCATGTTCCATGGTTATTACACAATTATTGTTATCGGTTACATAATAAACTTCAATTTTCACTGTAAATATTGGTAAAAAAGGAAAAAATGATTCACTTTTTAAAAATAAATATAACAAACACGCAGGTGAGATTCTCTAGTCTGAAGGCCATTGCCATTATTAACCATCAGTTGTTACATCATGGTATAACACGAGACCGCTGTACCGGCACGGCTCTGTTTAAATATCTTCGAAACAGTGAAAATGAATTTATAAGAGCCTGCCTAAACATCTTGGACATTTTCATTCCTGTCTTTGTCTCTTTGTTAGTTTCTTTGAACATCTGGGGAGATTGTCAGGTTGTGACACGATGACAGAAGAATGGCATGCGTCAGTGAAGACAGATTAGCGGTAGAACCACATTGCGAAAGTAAACTCACTGAAGAACATTCATTCATCTCTATTTTGTTAATGACAATCTCACACACACTGCCTGTGCGTTCCCAGTACAGCTCAGCGTTTCCTGAAATTCTCACTGTGCTACACTTTCTTTAAAGCAGCCTTTGCTGCTCAATACGACAGCCTGGTCTCAACACGTCGAAGCTGAAGCTACTGTACTGGTGCTGTTCACGTTGGATGGCAAGAAGCATCCGTCAGAACACTTTGAGCATGTCCGTTCAGTGCCGTTTTACACTTTTCTATGTGCAATGTCAAACTGAAGAAAAGAATGTTAATTTATAGTTTTAAATGTTTCAGAACAGATGTATATAGAGGTGTATAATAAGCCGCTGTACCATGTAATTTATATGGAAATATTTTTTTAATGAAAATGCCCTAACATTCCCTTAACTGTTTATATCAGCAGTATCTTTCTTTAAAGGGTGTCCACTATACACTACGACTGCAGTGATCACACTTCATAGTCTGTCTGCATGCGAATGTGGTGCAGAGTGGTAGCTCCTCACAAACACGAGGCATGAGGTGAAACACGAGAGCCAAACAAAGAAGCTCTGTGGTATCACGTGTTCACAGTAAATAGAGATGAGAATAAATAAAGAAGATGAATCCTTATTGTGGGGTGCAGAAACAGCTCTCCAACTGTGCAGACTTGACACAGTAATCCAGCCAAAAAAAAAAAAAAAAAGAGGAAAAAGTGCAATTGTACAGCATTATCAAACTACTTCTGATGGGTAAAATCAAGTCTCATTCTCCCTTTATTCATGTCTATGCTTATACAAGTGTGGCAAAGAAACGGTAAAGGTGTTACTCAGCAGTGCAGAGGTGCCATAGACAACTATAGCTGTTTTCTTTCATTATTCAGTAGTTACCATACTTACCAATATCATACTTTCAGACGGTGGTAGTAAAATCTCTCCTTGAGTTAATTTTACAGAATCCAGGAAACATTTCGGTCCATGTCTTTATACAAAATTGTTGTCTTGTTTGCCTTGCAGAGGTGGTTGAGGGAACTGCTGTTCATTTAAACGCCACTGTGCTCAACCTCGATGGTTTTGCTGTGGATGTGAGACGATGTTTCGTGTTTTTGTTTTCGTTTCCTTGTAGGTGTGTATTGCTTCGTTGAAGTTGTAAATAATCCATCCACTCAGTCAGTACTGTTGTTCTTTGTAGTCAAGTTTTAATGCTTTCCCCAACAGTAGTTACCTTTTATTTTGATGTCTGCACCTTTCACAATGTTGTTCTTCCTCCCCGAGGTTGTCATTGAGTGTCACTGTTTTTGAAGGTATGTGAATTTAATCACATTTAACTTGTAATTTCTTTCTTTTTTTTTCTTCTGATCTGTAAAATAATGACTGTCACCCTCAGTGTGAGAGTGGGCAGTCAGGTCAATGCTTTCTGTGTGAGATTTGCCAGGACATGAACAAAATAAACCTGGTATGCAGCCATTTCTGCAGTTTCAGTGCAGAAACTAACATTGAATATATTGTATAATAGAATGTAAAAAAGCAAAAACAAAAAACAAAACTTTAGCCTACATAGTTGTTTATTTTATATGTCTAATAGATTACATATGTACGTTACATGATTTTAAAATTAAAGTAATTTTGTAACAGATGAAGTGTCTTATTAGAGGAGGTGAGGCTTATTTTGCGTTCGAGTTGGTGTTGCACAGTCACTTGTATGGCTCGTTTTCTTTCTGTATTTACCATCAAAATAAGCTTTAAAAGATACTGTTAACATTGTTTTAAAAGAAATTAAAAAATTAAGTTTACATTCTAAAATATCTTGATATTAATAATGATACTGAAATATTTATATAAAAAAAATCAACCTGAATATTGTGAAATATTTCAAAATAAATATTTTTAAACATATGCATGTTATTTTGAGTTTTACTTAGAAAGTCATTCATGAGGAGGGACATTTCTCATCAGCTTTGTGTTCTTGGTGCAAAAAAAAAGCAAAACAAAACAAAAAGCCAGATTTTCATTTTCACACCACAAAGTTGTTCCCTGTGGAAATGTTTTAATGGTAAAAATATACACTTCAAGTGATTAAAAAAACAAATGTATAAATTATTTAACATGTAATGTACATATAACAGGGAATCTCTTTCTTTTGCTCCTTCTATTTTAAATAACTGTTAAGTTACATGATTAATGCTGATATTTACATGCAGCGTTTGCTCTTGTGTACCTTCTAGTCAAGAGAAACCTCTGCCACTCTGTACACCTTGCTGATCATGACTTCCACCTTATCTCCACCCAGGTGACAAAGGTCCAGGATGCACACGACATGTGTGTCCTCAAGCTCACTGGCAGTTGCCAAGATTTCCTCTGCAGGAAATAAAATTAAAAAACAAACAAACAAAAAAACAACACACATTTTAAATATTAAGTGTAAATGATGCATGTGTCAGCAAATGCTTCCTGAATGGACTTTGTCTCCCCCACAGTGACTACCTGGCCTGGGAAGAGTCACTTCACTGTTGTGGGCGGTGTTGCTGAGAGGACAGAGGAAACCAGACGAAAGGCAGGACAGCATCGTGTTTCCGTGTGGATCCTGAGGAAGGCCCACAGCCTGTGGCTCGTTGGGGCTAACAACAGGAACATAAACGGCATCAACAGCTATCTGCTTGTTAATGCCTGCCAGGGAGATAAAAACAGAAATAAAAAAAAAAAAAGGTTAAGTGGGAATTCATTTCCAAATTCATATTTTTTTTACTCCTACTACCACCAGAGCAGCTTTGCATGATTCACAGTCCAAAGAAGTCCTGATTTCTTTAATACTGGCCCTTTCTTCAGTCCCCCAGTTGATCCACAGTCTGAAACAGGCTTCCTTTCCTCTCCCTTGAAGTAAACTTTCCTCTCATTGTCTTCCCTTATCAAACAAAGGTTTGGGCAGCAGGTAGGTAAGGCTCCTGTGCTCACAAAGCTCACACAGTCTGAGTTGTGTCTCTGAGATGGCTATATTAAGGATATCTCCTCCTTTTATCAAATATAGCTAAAAGAGGCAAAAACAGTTTGAAAATGAGTCTGAGGCCCGAGCTTTTGGCTTACAGACAGTATTTGGCGCATATGTTGACTTCACTGTTAATATGAACAGTGCAACAGTAAACGTTTGACAAAAAATAGGAAGAAGTCTAGCAGGTCCACCTTAATGGTTTATATATCACCATTCTTCTAATATTAAAAAAGCAATGGTCATCTTTAAAGATTTTTTTTTTCACACCATTTCTAGACGTTGGTCTTCATCCATAACTGAAGGAAGGACCTAGCTGACAGTGTAGGCAGGGTTACACCATGCTGTGATTGTAAAAGTGATGTTTAACTATACAACTAAAGTGGAACAGAAGGCATAGGAGCAATGTTAAAAGAAGCAGATCAAACCTAATAATACAAAATCATATGAATTCTGGTCTTTTCTAAAGGTGGCTCAGACCTATGACTGTGTGATTGTGTTTCCACTGACGGTGAGTTTCCAGCTCACAATGACTCACTGATGACGCATTTGCAATATAGTAAATACATGAAAGATCTGTTTGCTTTGGCTATTCAGGACTAAACAAATAAGACTGAATGTTTTTGTCTGGTTGAGACTCTTAAAGAAAGAAAACATAAGAAAGAGAAAGTCTTTGCCAACATTAAAAAAAAAAAAGTATTATGCAGGAAATAAGACGATATTCCACAGAGGCTGAAGTGGCAGGAAGAGCAAAGAGTATGTGTTAAAGTTTTGGGCGTCACCGCTCGGTTACTTCACCTAATATTGTTACGTGGTAGTATCCTGGACAAAGCACAGGAGAGAGAGTGTCAGCAGTCTGCTGTTGTGTCCACCGTGTTGGCTGAAGGTTACTCCACTGCAGCAGGACGTTCTTCTCATCGAGCGTGAACCTCCGACACATGCTGTCCTGCCACAGATCGCCTTGACACAAATGCTCGGACACTTCTTGTTGTTGCTTTGCCCAGCTGCTGCTTTCCCATGATAAACCATTACAGTCTGATGAGGGACAAACGTATAAGCATGGCAATATATCAGGAAGCAGAGTTAGATCTGTATTTAAGGTGCAGCAATTCACCTGGATTTGGATTTTCAGCTTGCAAACCGAGTCCCACTTGTTGAACTTCCTCAAATGCAGAGTTGCTCTCTTCTTCCACCTGCTCTTCACCGTCGTCTGTATTTTTATGTCCAGCGTTCCTGCAGAAGACAAATGAGCTCAGACTGGTTGATATATAAATGTTGTGTTACCTGCTGAATTGTTGTTACCTTTTAGCTGGAATGTTACTGCAATTCAAGGAGGATTGTGTGGTTTTGCTGGAAAACATGTTATATCAAATGTAGTGAGTGGGTTAAAACTAAATAATGACTCAAAAATCCGAAAGTCAGGAGTCAATCCTACCTTATTTGAATTCTTCTTTTCCTTCTGCTCTCTGAGCTGCTGTCAGCACCGTGAGATGTTAAACTCTCCACTAAAGCCTGCTTTGTTGTTGAGGAATGACTGGGGTAAGTCACAGTTTGATCACACACATCAGCGGAAACACTGGGCACCTGCAGAAAACCAGCTGACTTGTTTTACATTGTTAATGGCAATTGCTTTTGGGAAGATGATTTAAAATAATGTTGTTCACCTCTTTGTCTTTTAGTCCCTGTGGCTCTGGAGTCTTTGGGGTTTTCATGTACCGCACTGCTGCGATCTGACCTTGGATTGCGAGTTTCTTGTGTTCTCTGTACTGCAGGGTTTCTAACTCTCTCTTCAAATCAGCTGCAGCAACCAGAGGAATTTGAGCTGAAGGCAAAGAATAAAGTCAAAACCTATGCTGACAATGAAGCTAAATAATTTTTACTGCAGGACGAAGATGTAAACACGAGTAAGGCGATATATTTTACGAAATACCTCTGTAACACGTGATCTGAAAACCAATGTAAGCAAACATGTAACTACACACTCACCTGCATCAGCCATTGACTGTGTAAACATCGCTGGGGGTCGAGGGTAGCGATAATAGCCACCAACAGCAGTTTTCTGGAGGACAACATTGTCCTTCAGAGTCTTGGTCCACTGGATGAAGCTCTTCACTCTAGGGTCATTCACGTATGGCTGACCTTTATGGTAGCCTGTTGGTTTTTAGACACATCATTTACAGTTCACTTACACGATCAATTTGCCACATTATCAGATACTTATTGCTCCAGGTTACTGTTCTAACCTGTGATGAAAGTCTCAGTCTCACAGCTGCTCGTGAGGTATGGCAACGAGCCTTCTACATGGCAAACCCTCATCTGAGTGCAAACCAGGTAGGTCACTATGGAATAGAGGATATATTTTTAAAAAATTGGCATGCTTACAGTGTGGCAGCAGACTTAACACAGCTGACTTACTCGGACAAATACGACTGAAGATTTCTGCTTGAGAAGAGGAAAAAAGCTCCAGAATAAAAGGATGGTCAGATGTTCCATCCACTGCATGGACCCAGCGATACGTCCAGTACTTTTCTGGACCTAAAAAGGTGAACACCATCGACCAAAAGAAATTCTTTCAGTTATCAAAAAACATTTCCGGGCGACAGACAAAATAAGAACATTTCTTACCTTTCCCTTTACTCTTCACTCTTTCAACACGGCCAACAAATGTCACCAAACCAATTACGTCACATGCTGAATTGTTGGCCAGTTTCTCCAACTCTGACCTGTGATCATCAAAAACAACAGGCAGCAGTTATTTAGGCGAAACTCAAAACAACTATTTCATCCATCCATCTTCTTCCACTTATCCGGGGCCGGGTCGCGGGGGCAGCAGCCTAAGCAGAGAAACCCAGACCTCCTTCTCCCCAGCCACCTCCTCCAGCT